>JBBYHK010513922.1:0-12936 GCA_038382065.1 Adansonia grandidieri | reverse complement strand
CTCATTGGGATACATGATATTGATGCTTTTCTTTCACAATAAAAGCTTTTCTTTTCACCATCTTCCTTAGAATAAATGTTCATCCTTTAAACGAGGTAAACATGGATACCAGTAATAATTTTCATTCTTATTGTGATTATCTAACAAACACATACTTTTCAATGGGAAACATAATGTTGATGCTTTATTTTTCAAAGAAAAACTGGTTTTTCTACCATTTCCCTTCAAACGAATGTTAGTTCATCAAATGAGACAAATATTGATTCTCATAATAATCTACATTCTTTTTATGATTGGCCACCATAAAAAAGCTCTTCTCCTTAGGATGCATGATATTAATACTTTGGTTTCCCACAAAAAGTTTTTCTTTCAAGATATGAGACAAACATGGATACTCATAACAATATCCATAGTTTTTGTGATTGGCCACCATAAACATGTTCTCCTTATTTTGATACACGATATTAATGTATTTACCTCCCTAGAAAAGCTTTTTTTTCCACCATTTCTGTTAGAACCAAAGTTCATTTCAAAAATGAGACAAACATTGATTCCTATAATAATCTGCATTCTTTCATGATTGGCCACCATAAACAACATTCTTCTCAACAAGATACATGACTTTGATGTTTTGGTTTTGGAAGAAAAGCTTTTCTTTCTGCCATTTTTCTTAGAATCAAAGTTCACCCTTTAAATAAGATAAACATGGATACACAGAATAATATTCATTCTTTTTGTGACTAGCCATCATAAACATGTTGTCCTTATTAAGGTACATGATATTCATGCTTTGGTCTCCTAAGAAAAACTTTTGTTTCCACAATTTTCCTTAGAACCAAAGTTCATCTGTCAAATGAGACAAACATTGATTCTCGCAATAATCCCTATTTTTTTGTGATTAGCCACCATAAACATGTTCTCCTTGTTGGGATACATGATATCAATGCTTTGATCTCCTAGGAAAAGCTTTTCTTTCCACCATTTTTTGTAGAACCAAAGTTCATGCATCAAATTAGATGACATTGATTTCCATAATAATCTGCAATCTTTTTATGATCGGCCACTGTAAACAGTTTCCCCTTATTAGGATACATGATATTGATGCTTTGGTTCCCCAAAGAAAGCTTTTCTTTCCTAAATTTTTCATAGAATCAAAGTTCATCCGTCAAATGAGACAAACATTGATACTTGCAATCATGTCCATTTTTGGTGATTGGCCTCCATAAACATATTCTCTTCATTGGGATGCACGATATTAATGCTTTCATCTCCTTAGAAAAGCTTTTCTTTCCACCATTTTTCTTAGATCCAAATTCATCCATCAAATGAGACAAAGTAATAATCTACATTCTTTTTATGATTGGCCATCATAAACAAGTTCTTCTCATTAAGATGCGTGATATTGATTCCAAGAAAAGCTTTTATTTCCAATATTTTCCTTTGAATCAAAATTCATCTGTTGCATGAGACAAATACAGATACTCATAATAATTTCCACTTTTTTTGTGATTGGCTACCATAAACATGTTCTTCTTATTGGGATAAATGATGCTAATGCTTTGATCTCTCAATAAAAGCATTCGTTTACATCATTTTCCTAACAACCAAAGTTTATTCGTCAAATGAAACAAACATTAATTCTTGTAATAATCTACATTTTTTTTGGTGATTGGCCACAATAAACAATTTCTCTTTACTAGGATACATGATAATGATGCTTTAGTTTCCCAAGAAAAGCTTTCTTTCAACATTTTCCTTAGAATCAAAGTTCATCCTTTAAATGAGACAAATATGAATACTCATAATAACTTCCATGCTTTTTGTGATTGGCCAACATAAACACGTTCTCCTTATTAAGATACATAATATCAATGCTTTTGTCTCCTAAGCAAAGCTTTTCTTTCCACCATTTTTCTTAGAATCAAAGTTCATCCTTTAAATGAGACAAACATGGATACTTATAATAATTTTTATTCTTTTTGTGATTGGCCACCATAAACATATTTTTCTCATTGAGATACACAATACTGATTCTTTGGTTTCCAAGAAAAGCTTTTCTTTCTAACATTTTCCTTAGAACCAAAGTTCATCAGTCGAATAAGACAAACTTTGATTCACATGATGATTCCTATTCTTGTTTTGTTTGGCTGCCTTAAACATGTTTTTTTATTGGGATACATAATATTAATGCTTTGGTCTCCCAAGAAAAGCCTTTTATTCTACCATTTTTCCTAGAACAAAAGTTTATTTGCCAAATAAGATAAACATTGATTCTCATAATAATCTGCATTCTTTTTGTGATTGACCACCATAAACAATTTGTCTTTGTTAAGTTACATGATATTTCTCATTGGGTTTCCCAAGAAAAGCTTTTCTTTCCACCATTTTCTTTTGGATCAAAATTCATCTATTAAATGACCTAAACATAGATTCTTGTTATAATTTTCATTCTTTTTGTGATTGGCCACCATAAATATGTTTTCATTATTGGGATACACAATATCAATGCTTTAGTCTCCCTAGCATGGGCACCATTTTTCTTAGAACCAAAGTTTGTTCATCACATGCAATAAACTTTGATTCTTGTAATAATCTGCACTCTTTTTGTGATTGGCCACCATAAAAAAGTTATTCTTATTATGATATATGATATTGATGCTTTGGTTTCGCAATAAAAGCTTTTTTTAGCCACTATCCTTAAAATCAAAGTTTATCCTTTAAATGAGACAAACAAGGATACTTATAGTAATTTTCATTTTTTTAATGATTAGCCACCATAAACACATTCTCCCCATTAAGATATATGTTTTTGATTTCCTTGGTTTCCCAAGAAAAGCATTCCATTCCATCATTTTGCTTAGAACCAAAGTTCATCTATCGAATGCAACAAACATTGATTCACATAATAATGTCTACTCTTTATGTGTTTGGCCACCATAAAGATGTTCTCCTCTTTGGGATACATGATAATGACAATTTGATTTCCCCAGGAAAAGCTTTTCTTGCCATCATTTTCTTTAGAATCAGTGTTCATCCTTTACATGAGAGAAACATGGATACTCATAATAATTTCCATTCTTTTTTTGATTGGCCACCACAATCATGTCTTCCTTAGTAGGACACATGATATGAATGCTTTAGTCTCCTAAAAAAGCTTTTGTTTTCACCATTTTTTTTAGAACTAAAGTTTATTCATCAAATGAGACAAACATTATTACTCATAATTTCCATTCTTTTTGTGATTGGCCACCATAAACATATTTGCCTCTTTTGGATACATGATATTAATGTTTTTGCCTCCCAAGAAAAGCTTTTTTTTTCCACAATTTTTCTTAGAATCTAGTTCATTTGTCAAATGAGACAAATATTGACACTAGCAATAATTTGCATTCTTTATTAGCATACATGATAATGATGCTCTAGTTTCCCAAGAAAAGCTTTTCTTTCCACTACTTTCTATAGAATCAAAATTTATCCTTTAAAGGAGGAAAATGTGGATACTAGTAATAACTTTCATTTTTTTGTGATTGGCCACCATAAACATGTTCTCCATATTAGGACACATGATATTAATGCTATTGGTCTCCAAGCAAAGCTTTTATTTCCATCATTTTTCTTTGAACCAAAGTTCATTCGTCAAATGAGACAAACATTGATTGTAATAATCTACATTCATTTTGTGATTAGCCACTGCAAACAAGTTCACCTTATTGAGATACATGGTAATGATGCTTTGGTTTCCCAAAAAAAGTTTTTCATTCTACCATTTTCCTTAGAATCAAACTTCATCCTTTAAAAAGGGCAAACGTGGATACTTATAATAAGTTCAATTTTTTTTTGTGATTGGCCATCATAAATGCATTTTCCTCATTTAGATATATGATATTGATTCTCTTCCCACCATTTTTCTTAGAACCAATGTTCATTTATCAAATAAAACAAACATCGACTCTCATAATAACCTACATACTTTTTGTGATCGGCCATCGCAAACAAATTCTCCATATAGGGATACATGATTTTGATACTTTAGTTTTCCAAGGAAAAGCTTTTTTTTCCACCTTTTTCCTTTGATCAATGTTCATTGAATGAGACAAACATAGATTTCTATAATAATTTCCATACTTTTTATGATTAACCACCATAAATATATTCACCTTATTAGGATACAAGTTATTAATGCTTTGGTCACCTAACAAAGCTTCCTTTTCTAGCATTTTTCTTAGAACCAAAATTTATCCATTAAATGAGACAAACATTGATTCTCCTAATAATTTACATTCATTTTGTGATTGGCCACCATAACCAAGTTCTCCTCATTGGGATACATGGTAGTGATGCTTTAGTTTCTTAGAAAAACTTTTCATTCCATATTTTTCTTAGAATCAAACTTCGTCCATTAAATGAGACAAACATGATACTCATACTAACTTCCATTTTTCTATGATTGGCCACCATAAACATGTTCGCATTATTGAGATACATGATATTAATTCTTTGATTTCCAAAAAAAGCTTTCTTTTCCACTAATTTACCTTAAACCAAACTTCATCCATCAAATGAAACAAACATTGATTCTCATAAAAATCTACACTCTTTTTGTGATTGGCCACCATACACTAGTTCTTCTTATTAGGATACATGATCTTAATGCTTTGGTCTCCCAAGAAAAGTTGTTCTTTTTCAACATTTTTCTTAGAACCAAAATTTTGTTCTTTAAATAAGACAAATGTGCTTACTCATTATAATTTCCATTCTTTATATGATTGGCCACCATAAACATGTTCTGCTTATTGAGATACATGATATTGATTTTTTTATTTCCAAGAAAAGCTTTTTTCCACCGTTTTCCTTTAGATCAAAGTTTGTCTATTAAGTGAGACAAAAATGGATACTCATAATAATTTCTATTCTTTTTGTGATTAGCCACCATTAACATGTTTTCCTTATTGGGATACATTATGTTAACGCTTTGCTTTCCCAGGAAAGGCTTTTCCTTCCACCATTTTTCTTGGAACCAAAGCTCATCTGTCAAATGAGACAAACATTGATTCTTGTAATGATCAACATTTTTTTTTTTGATTGGCCACCATAAACAAGTTCCACTCATTGAGATGCATGATATTAATTCTTTGGTTTCCAAGAAGAGCATTTCTTTCACCATTTTTTTGAGAGCCAATATGCATATGTCCAATGAGACAAACATCGATTCTCATAATAACCTACATTCCTTTTTCTAATTGGCCACCATGAACAAGTTCTCCTCATTAGGATACATGATATTGATAACTTAGTCTCCTAAGGAAAAACATTTATTTCCACCTTTTTCCTTTGAATCAACATTCATTTGTTGAATGAGACAAGCATGGATACTGGTAATAATTCTAATACTTTTTGTGCTTGGCCACCATAAGTATATTCACCTCATTTGGATAAAGGTTATTGCTTTGGTTACCCAAGAAAAGCTTTCTTTCCACTATTTTTCTTAGAACTGAAGGGTCATCCGTCAAATAAGACAAACATCGATTCCCCTAGTAATTTGCATTATTTCTGGGATTGGCCACCATAAATAAGTTCCTCGCACTAGGATACATGGTAGTGATGCTTTGGTTTCTCATTTGCAAGAAAAGCTTTTTGTTCCACCATTCTCCTTATAATTAAAGTTCATCCTTAAAATGAGTCAAACTTGGATTCTCATAATGATTGTGCACTAAATCATGTTGTCCACATTGGGATGCACGATATTGATGCTTTGAATTTGCAAGAAAAGCTTTCTTTTCCACAATTTTCCTTATAATTAATGTTCATCTGTGAAATAAGACAAACTTGCATGCTGGTAATAATCTCCATTTGTTTTGTTATGAGGTACTACAATCATGTTCTCCTCATTGGGATACATGATATTTATGGTTTGGATTTGTAAGAAAAGCTTTTCTTTCCACCATTTTCCTTATAATTAAATTTCATTCGTGAAATGAGTCAAACTTGGATTCTCATAATAATCCCTATTCTTTTCGTGATTGGATAGTACAACCATTTTTTTGACATTGGGATACATGATATTACTGCTTTGCATTTGCAAGAAAAGCTTTTCTTTCCATTGTTTTCCTTATAAGTAATGTTTATCTATAAAATGAGACAAACTTGGATAATCATAATACTCTCCATTCTTTTTGTTATTAGGCACTACAATCATGGTCTCCTTACCAGGATAAATGATATTGATGCTTTGGTTTGACAAGAAAAGGTTTTCTTTCCACCATTTTCTTTATAATCAAAGTTTATCCGTGAAATGAGTCAAACTTGGATTCTTATAATAATCTCTGTTCTTTTTGTGAATAGGTGCTACAATCATATTCTGCACGTTGGGATACACGATGTTGATGCTTTGGATTAGCAAGAAATGCTTTTCTTTCCACCATTTTCCTTATAATTAAAGTTCATTCGTGAAATAAGTCAAACATGGATTCTTATAATAATCTGTATTCTTTTTGTGATTAGGCACTACATTCATATTCTCCAAGTTGGGGTACGTGATATTGATGCCTTGGATTAGCAAGCAAAGCTTTTCTTTCCACCATTTTCCTTATAATTAAAGTTCATCTATGAAATGAGACAAACTTGGATGCTCATAATAATCTTCATTATTTTTCTTATGGGTACTACAATCATGTTCTTCTCATTGGGATACACGATATTGATGCTTTGGATTTGCAAGAAAAGGTTTTCTTTCCATCACTTTCCTTATAATTAATATTCATCTATGAAATAAGACAAGCATGGATACTCGAAATAAGTCTTTTTTTTTTTGTTATTGAGCACCACAATCATGTTCTCCTCATTAGGATACACAGTATTAATGCTTTGGATTTGCAAGAAAAGCTTTTCTTTCCACCAAATTCCTTACAACTAAAGTTCATCCGTGAAATAAGACAAACTTGGATACTCATTATAATCTCTATTCTTTTTGTTATTGGCACTACAATCTTGATTTCCATATTCGGATACATGATATTGATGCTTTGGATTTCCAAGAAAACTTTTTCTTCCACCATCTTCCCTATAGTTAAAGTTCATCCGCGAAATTGGGTAAACCTGGAAGCTCATTATAATCTCCATTCTTTTTGTTCTTGGCACTACGTTCATGTTCTCTACATTGGGATACAGGATATTGATGCTTTGGATTTGAAAGGAAATCTCTTCATTCCACCATTTTACTTATAATTAATGTTCTTCAATGAAATGAGACAAACTTGAAAACTCGTAATAATCTTTTTTTTTTGTTATTGGCATAGCAATCATGTTTTTCTCATTGCGATACATGGTATTGATGCTTTGGTTTTGTGAGAAAAGGTTTTCTTTACACCATTTTCATTAGAATCAAAGTTTATCTATGGAATGAGTCAAACTTGGATACTCATAATAATGTCTATTTTTTTTTTTTTTGTGATTGGGCACTACAATCATGTTCTTCTCATTGGGATACAAGATATTAATGCTTTGGTTTGGAGAGAAAGTTTTTCTTTCCACCATTTTTGTTAGAATTAAATTGGATTCTCATAATAATCTCTATTCTTTTTGTGATTGGGCACTACAATCAAGTTCCCCACATAGGGATACATGATATTGATCCTTTGGTTTGGCAAGAAAAGCTTTTCATTCCACCATTTTCCTTATAATTAATGTCCTTCGATGAAATGAGACAAACTTGGATACTAGTAATAATCTCCATTCTTTTTTGTATGGGCAAAACAATCATTTTTTTCACTGGGATACACGATATTGATGCTTTGGATTTGCAAGAAAAACATTTCTTTCCACCATTTTCCATAAAATTAATGTTCATCCATGAAATGAGACAAACTTGGATTCTCATAACAATCTCTATTCTTTTTGTGATTGGGCACTACAACCATATTCTCCATATTGGGATGCACAATATTGATGCTTTGGATTAGCAAGAAATGCTTTCTTTCCACCATTTTCCTTAAAATTAATGTTCATCCATGAAATAAGACAAAATTGGATACTCAAAATAATCTCTATTTTTTTGTCATTAGGCACAACAATCATGCTCTCCTCATTAGGATAGACGATATTGATGCTTTAGATTTGCAAGAAAAGCTTTTCTTTACACCATTTTCCTTATAATTAAAGGTCATCCGTGACATGAGATAAACTTAGATACTCACGATAATCTCCATTGATTTTGTTATTGGGCACTACAATCATGTTCTTCTCATTGGGATACATGATACTGATGCTTTGGATTTGAAAAAAAAGCTTTTCTTTCCACTATTTCCCTTATAATTAAAGTTCATCCGTGAAATGATACAAACTTCGATACTCATAATAATCTCATTCTTTTCGTTATTGGCATTACAATCATGTTCTCCACATTGGAATACATGATATTGATGTTTTGGATTTGTAGGAAAAGCTTTTTTTTCCACCATTTTCCTTATAATTAATGTTCATCCATGAAATAAGCTAAGCTAGGAAAATCAAAAAAATCTCCATTATTTTGTTATTGGGCACAACAATCATGTTCTCCTCATTGGGATACACGATATTAATGCTTTAGAGTTGCAAGAAGAGCTTTTCTTTCTACCATTTCCCTATAATTAGTGTTCATCCGCAAAATGCAACAAACTTAGATACTTATTATAATCTCTGTTCTTTTTATTATTGACACTACAATCATGTTCTCCACATTAGGATACACGATATTGATTTGGATTTGCAAAAGAATCTTTTCTTTCCACCTTTTTCCTCATAATTGATGTTCATCCATGAAATAAGACAAACTTGGATACTCACAATAATGTTCGCTCTTTTTGTTATGGGCACTACAATCATGTTCTTCTCATTTGGGATACACGATATTGATGCTTTGGATTTGAAAGAAAAGCTTTTCTTTCCACCATTTTCCTTATAATCAAAGTTTATCGGTGAAATAAGTCAAACTTGGGTTCTCATCATAATCTTTATTCCTTTTGTGATTGTGCACTACGATCATGTTCTCTATATTAGGATACATGATATTGATGTTTGGATTAGCAAGAAAAGCTTTTCTTTCCACCATTTTCCTTAAAATTAATGTTCATCTATGAAATAAGACAAACTTGGGTGCCTATAATAATCTCCATTCTTTCTATTATGGGCACTATAATTATGTTCTTCTCATTGGGATAAACGATATTGATGCTTTGGCTTTGCGAGAAAAGCTTTTCTTTCTACCATTTTCTATATAATCAAAGTTCATCCCTAAAATAAGTCAAACTTGGATTCTCATACTAATCTCCATACTTTTTGTTATGGGCAATACAATCATGTTCATGTCATTGGGATACATGATATCGATGATTTGATTTGGCAAGAAAAGCTTTTCTTTCCATATTTTCGATATAATCAAAGTTCATCCATGAAATCTGAAAAACTTGGATACTCGTAATATTCTCCATTCTTTTTATTATGCGCACTACAATCATACCATTTTCCTTGCAATGGATGTTCATCCATGAAATGAGAGAAACTTGGGTACTTGTGATAATCTCTATTCTTTTTGTTATTGGTACTACAATCATGTTCTCCACGTTAGGATACATGATGTTGATGCTTCAGATTTGCAAGAAAAGCTTTTCTTTCCACCATTTTCCTTATAATTAATGTTCATCTGTGAAATGAGACAAACTTGGATACTCATAATAATCTCCATTTTTTTTTGTTATTGGGCGCTACAATCACAGTCTCCTCATTGGGATACATGATATTGATGCTTTGGTTTGGCAGGAAAAGGTTTTCTTTCCACAAGTTTCCTTATATTCAGAGTTCATCCGTGAAATGAGCCAAACTTGGATTCTTATAATAATCTCTATTCTTTTTGTGATTGGGCACTACAATCATGTTCTCTATATTGGGATAAACGATATTGATGCTTTAGATTTGCAAGAGAAGCTTTTCTTTTCGTCATTTTCCTTATAATTGATGTTCATCCACGAAATGGGACAAACTTGGATACTCATTATAATCTCCATTATTTTTGTTAATGGCACTACAATCATGTTCTCCACATTGGGATACATGGTATTGATGCTTTAGATTTGCAAGAAAAGCTTTTTTTCCACCACTTTCCCTATAATTAATATTCATCCATGAAAATGGGTCAAACTTAGGTACTCATTATAATCTCCATTTTTTTTTGTTATTGGCACTACAATCATGTTTTCCACGTTAGGGTACACGATATTGACGCTTTGGATTTGACAGAAAAGTTTTTCTTTCCACTGTTTTCCTTAAAATTAATGTTTATCCATGATTTAAGACACACTTGGATTCTTGTAATAATCTTCATTTTTTTGTTGTTGGGCACTACAATCATGTTCTCCTCATTAGGAAACACGATATTGATGCTTTGGTTTGGTAGGAAAAGGTTTTCTTTCCACCATTTTCCTTATATTTAAAGTTCATTTGTGAAATAAGTCAAACTAGGATTCTCATAATAATCTCTATTCTTTTTGTGATTGGGCACTACAATCATGTTCTCCACATTGGGATACACGATATTGATGCTTTGGTTTAGGAAGAAAAGCCTTTCTTTCTGCCATTTTCCTTATAATTAATGTTCATCCATGAAATAGGGCAAACTTAGATACTCATTATAATCTCCAGTCTTTTGGTTTTTGGCATAATAATCATGTTCTCAACATTGGGATTCATGATATTGATGGTTTGGATTAGCAAGAAAAGCTTTTCTTTCCACCACCATTCTCTTTACAACTAATGTTAAACCTAAAAGTGAGACAAACTTGGATGCTTGAAATAATCTTCATTCTTTTTATTATGGGCACTACAATCATGTTTTTCTCATTAGGAGACACGATATTGATGCTTTGGATTTGCAAGAAAAGCTTTTCTTTCCCTCATTCTCCTCATAATCAAAGTTCATCCATGAAATGAGACAAACTTGGATACTCGTAATAATTTGCATTTTTTTGTTATGGGCACTACAGCCATGTTCTTCTTATTCTGATGCACGATATTGATGCTTTGGATTTAAAGGAAAAGCCTTTTCTTTCCACCATTTTCATTATAACTAAAGTTCATTCATGAAATGAAACAAACTTGGATACTTATTATAATCTCCATCCTTTTCATTATTGGCACTACAATCATGTCCTTCACTTTGGGATACATGATATTGATGCTTTGGATTTGAAAGAAAAGCTTTTCTTTCCATTATTTTCCTCATAGTTAATGTTCATCCATGAAATAAGACAAACTTGGATACCTGTAATAATCTCCATTTTTTTTTGTTTTAGGCACTACAATCATGTTCTCCAGATTAGGATACACGATATTAATAGTTTGGATTAGCAAGAAAAGCTTTATTTCCATCATTTTTCTTATAATTAATGTTTATCCATGAAATGAGAGAAACTTGAAACCTCATAATAATCTGTATTCTTTTTGTTAAGGGCAATACAATCATGTTCTTCCCAGTAGGACACCTGATATTAATGCTTTGGATTTGTGAGAAATGCTTTTCCTTTCAACATTTTCCTAATAATTAATTTTCATTTGTGAAATGAAATAAACCTGGATACTCATTATAATCTCTATTCTTTTTGTTATTGGCACTACAATCATGTTCTTCTCATTGGGATACACAATATAAATGCTTTGGATTTGCAAGAAAAGCTTATATTTCCATCGTTTTCCCTAAAATTAATGTTCATTGGTGAAAGGAGGCAAACTTGGATGCTCATAATAATCTCCATCTTTTTTTGTTATGGGCACTACAATCATGTTTTTTTCATTAGGATACACGATATTGATGCTTTGGATTTGCAAGAAAAGCTTTTCTTTCCACCATTTTCCATATAATTAATGTTATCTGTGGAATGACACAAACTTTGATAATCATAATAATCTCCATTCTTTTTCTTATGGGCACTACAATCATGTTCTCCACATTGGGATACACGATATTGATGCTTTGGAATAATAAGAAAAGCTTTGCTTTTCATCATTTTCCTTATAATTAATGTTTATCCATGGAATAAGACAAACTTGGATACTTGTAATAATCTCTATTTTTTTTTTGCTATTGGGCACTACAATCTTGTTCCCTACATTGAATGAACGATATTGATGGCTTGGAAGAGCAAAAAAAGCTATTCTTTCCATATTTCCATATAATTAATGTTTATCCGTGGAATAAGACAAACTTGGATACTCGTAGTAATCTCTATTCTTTTTGTTATGTGTACTACAATCATGTTCCTCTCATTGGGATACATGATATTGATGCTTTGGATTGCAAGAAAAGCTTTTCTTTCCACCCTTTTCCTTATAATTAATGTTCATTCATGAAATGAGACAAACTTGGATACTCGTAATAAACTCCATTCTTTTTGTTATGGGCACGACAATCATGTTCCCCATATTTGGATATGCGATGTTGATGCTTTGGTTTACCACGAAAAGCTTTTCTTTCCTTTATTTTCCCTATAGCTAATATTCATCCATGGAATGAGACAAATTTGGATACTCGTAATAATCTTCATTTTTTTTTGGTATTGGGCACTACAATCTTGTCACCTACATTGGGACAGATGATATCGATGGTTTGCATTAGCAAAAAAAGCTTTTCTTTCCACCATTTTCCTTATAATCAACGTTCATCTATGAATTAGGACAAACTTGGATACTCATTAAAATCTCCATTCTTCTTGCTGTTGGGACTATAATCAGGTTCTCTACATTGGGATACACCCTATTGATGGTTTGGATTAGTAGGAAATGGTTTTCTTTTCACTATTTTCCTTATAATTAATGTTTATCTGTGGAATGAGAAAAACTTAGATACTCGTAATACTCTCTATTCTTTTTGTTATGGGCACTACAATCATGTTCTTCTCATTAGGATACAGA
>JBBYHK010513911.1:0-12939 GCA_038382065.1 Adansonia grandidieri | reverse complement strand
TACCATAATAAAAACTAACCAACTGTACAACCTGTATTGATTCTGGGAAACCATTTAATTTGGTTGTTAAAATATTTTATAAATATATATAATTTAAGTTTAAAAGAGATTATTAATTAAATGTTTGAATTATGTGTATGGCAATTAATTATTTGTGAAAGTTCGAAAGTAATTACTCAATAATTGATACAAACTCCTAAGCACATTCAGACTGCAAAGAAGTTATGATCTTCACATGCTTGGTTTCATGCTGAGAAAATAATGACACATTTTAAAAATGATTTTTAAATTAAGAAAGAAAGAATTAAAATTCTTTTTAATTACATAATTTTTGGTTATCTGATTTTTTTATCAGATGTCTTATTGATTGATATGTATTAATTTTAAGATAAATGGAAATAATACTTGTATTGTATCGTATTGATTTATACCAATCATATTAGTTTGTAATAATCAATACAGGTAACTATCGTCATTTACGAGTTATATAATATGTTTTTAAACTTTTCACTTATTATATTTTTTTTAAACAAATATTTAATTTTTTCTATCATAATCATTTTTATTTTTTTATAACTAAATTTAAAATAAAATACGTTCATTTATTAATTAGGTTATTGAAACTAATTAATAATAATTTACTATATTTTTAAATATTTTATATTTTTTTATTTATTTGATGTTTAAAAATTTTAAGTTTTAAATATTTATAATTTTAAAATTTATATATATATATAAACATATACATTTTATTAAACATACATTTATATAAACATATAAATATTTATAGTTTCAGATTTTAATATATGTATGTAATTGAGACATATTCATTTTATTAAAGAACTTGAAAATAAGATATATATATATATATACACACACATAGATAAAAAATATTTGAAATGCCAGTAAACCTGAAAAGATACACCGTACATTGAAATGCGTAGGTATTAATACGACCAACATAAAAATAAAAACGGTATGCCTACCAGTATGATACTGACTATGTTGCCTAAAATCCAAAGCTCAACCTAGTATATCCCTATATTTGTCGCCATCCTTCCAATAAGTACATTGAACAACAATTCTCAACCTGAGTTCCCTCCAAATTCGAAGTTAAATTTAATTAAAATTGTCAAAATTTAAAATTCGATTATTGAAACGAGAAAATTTAAGTACCAATAGATCACATGGCCATCGGCGATTTAATGGTCGCTAACTCTCCTTTTGAACTTCCTCATATTCATCCAATATAATAATAATAATAAAATAAACTTAATATTGATGCTTAAGATCAAGGAATTGTCACGAGGCCATTACCCTCATCCCAAAAGACATGTCTGATAGAATGTGCAGCGCACCTGCTTATATGCCCAAAAACTTTCCCTTTTTTATCTAATGTGGGATTAATGCACCATGCCTATTTCCTTAGAGCACTTGGCGTGACATTCTCCCCCACCCAATCTTGTGACACCCCCGTCATGGGCTTCTCCATCATTTCTACTTACCCTACCCTTAAGGTGTTTGGCGTGGAGTCACGGTTGATCCACCCTACCTGTGCTCGGCGTAAAATTGGATGGTCAAGGGTTGGCTTTGATACCACTTATCACGAGGCCATTACCCTTTTTCCATCAGGAGGATTTGCTTCCTTATATGCCTAAGTCAGCCTATAAACACTCAAAAAGAGAATCTAAATTCCTCAAAGGCACTGAAGCTAAAAGCTTGAAAGATAAAAGCAGAAAAAAAAAAAACACAAAGAGAATAGAGAGGAATGCTCAAATGCATTTCTCAAGTGTTTGATGATACAAATAAGGCTGAGGAAGCCTCTATTTATAGTTGAATTCCCCATACATCAATGGCTCAGATTAAATCTAATGGACGGCTAGGATTTTCACTTATCTATAAAATCTAGAATCCCAGATGAATTTAAGCTTTAATAACTTTATCTCTATTTTAAATAAGTTGGAGTAGTTATTTTTAACTGTATCTCAAAGCTTCTAGAAACTGGGCCTTCTAGAACTCTCCAAAGATTTGGCTTATTTTAGTGGGCTAAGTTGTTCCATGTAACTTGTGTCTTTGGGCCTGGGCTGATTAGTGCGGCCATTCTCCCCCACTTGCTCTCGCGATGCCCTCGTCGTGTCCTTCCAATGGAACTGCTCAATCTTATCTTGGAACTGCCACAATGCCTCGACTGGTTCCCAACTTGCCTCACTATCGAGAAATCCTTTCCACTGGACAAAGTACTCATACCTTGGCATGTGACTTTTCTGCCATACCACTCAGTCTACAAGAATGCATTGTACCCTCTTTATCGTAAGAAGCCTTCACCCCTGGGTGGGGGAGAATGTCACATTAAGCGCTTTAAAAAAGTAGACAGAGTGCATTAATCCCACATCGGATAAAAAAAAGGAAGGTTTTTGGGCATATAAGCGGGTGCGCTGCACATCCTATAAGACATGTCTTTTGGGAAGAGGGTTATGGCCGCTGTGACTTGTCATGGGGCCATTACCCTCTTCCCAAAAGACATGTCTTATAAGATGAGCAGTGCACCCGCTTATATGCCTAAAGACCTTCCTTTCTTATCCGATGTGGGATTAATGCTCTCTGTCTACTTCTTTAGAGCGCTTTGCATGACATTCTCCCCCATCCAATCTCATGACGCCACCGTTGCGGGCTTCTCCATCATTTTTGCCTACCCAACCCTTAGGGTGTTTAGCGTGGAGTCACGGTTGGTCCACTCTGCCTATCCCACCCGTTGAGGTGCTCAGCATGAAATCGGATGGTCAAGGGTTGGCTCTGATACCACTTGTCACGGGCCTATTGCCCTCTTCCCAAAAGACATGTTTGATAGGATGTGCAACGCACCCGCTTATATGCTTAAAGACCTTCCCCTTCTTATCCGATGTGTGATTAATGCACCCTACCTACTTCTTTAGAGTATTTGGCGTGACAGAATCGACTAGTTAGAACAATCAAAATGCATCATGCCTTTTAGAGAAAAATAAAAAAATAATAAAATATATACCTTTTTTTAACAGAAAAGAAAATTATTTCTGCTCTTAATACGTGGATAGATCTCGAATTATTTTTCTTAAAATAAGAATGAATATATTAAAACATTGAAATAAAAAAATAAAATAAAATTGTTGTTTACGATTATAATATCTACATGAAAATGAATAAAATTTTTCATTAAATAATGGAGAGAGAGTGTGGAAGTCTTCAGGAAATGTAACATAACCAATTAAAGTAACATGTAATTACGTACAATTGATTAAAATATATTTTATTTAATAATTTGAGAATTTTTTTTATTTTATAAATCTTAGTCGGAGAGAAGATCTCGTGACTCATTACATTTTAAAATTAAGAAAAAAATGTGCTTTACCTTTAAAATAATAATAACAAGAACAAATGTACAACCTGTTTTGATTTGGGAAACCATTTAATTTGGCTGTTAAAATATTTTATAAATATATGCATATAAAACGTCAAACTCAATAAATTATTTGTTAAAGGTTTGAATTATGTGTGTTGCAATTAATTATTTATGGAAGTTTTGACTTTAAAAATCATTACTCAATCATTTGATGCAAATTTCTACGTCTCCACACTGCATGGCAGTTGTGATTTTCACATGATTGCTTGCTATGAAAGCAATAAAATATTTTCAAAATGATTTAAATGAAGAAAAAAAAAAGAATTAAAATTCTTCTAGTTGCATAATTTTTATTTTTCATATATACATATATATATATAAATATATTAATTTTTAAATTCAACATAATGAATTGTGAGATCATTTATCTGTGGATAATTTCGTCAGTAAGCGATACTTTATTAGTTATATGCAGATATAAAATTAATTTTACAGTTATATATTCATTTATATCTATAGAACGAGTGCAACAGAACTTGTAATGTGTAATCATCACCCAGTTTAGGGCAATTTTATATGTTAGGTTACTTTGTTAATTACTATTTGACATGCACTCTTAAAGGTGTCGAAGGACTCGATCTAATTAGACTCGAATTTAAATAATTTTTTTAAATTAAAAAGTATATAATTTAATATTTGTGGTTTTTATATTAAAACCTAAAGTTATTATATAGTACGATGTTCAATGGCAAATTTTATCATTGTATTCAATTTGTGGATTCTTTTTAATGCAAAGTAATGAGATTGAAATATTCCATAGAATTTTAGTGCAAATAATAATTTTTTTTATCAAGTTTGTTACTTTATGCGTCCAAAAATCAACAAAATTTTAGACTGATCTCAATATTGATCCATAATATAGTGGCAGTAGAAGTGTTTATCGATTGAGCCAAGTTAAGCTTAGGTTGAACCTAAGCATGATATTAATATTATTTATGCTTGCCTACGCCTGGCACAATGATAAATGCGGGTCTGAAATTTTTCCAAGACTACCCCTATTGTAAATGGGAAGTATAAACTCATTTATCCTCGCCCATACTATATTATTTTTTAATTATTTTTTAAAATAAATATTTTTTAAATTTATCTTTAGTAATTTAATTTTTTTTCTTTTATTAAATTTAAAATATAAATACTTAACATATTGATTAATGTTTACACTATAATATTGTATATTTATTTTTATATGATAAAAATTAGATGATATATATAAATATAGAATTAATATATTATATAATTAAAAAACAACCCAGATCTAGACTTTAAATTTTAGAGAAAAAAAATGGGCCTCATTTTTTTGCCCTAGCCCTTGTTTTCGGCCTTAAATTTATATTTAAACACTCCTAAATATTAGATGGACTTTCAAACTTTTGATAGGTCCGTGAATGCCTCTAATTGGCACCATAGTTTATTGGTAAAGTATTAAACTCCTAATTCTAGTGACCTAAGTTCAATCCTTGGCACCATTAATTATTAAAAGAATACAAATGTAATTATTGAACTTGGCTTCAAATTTAATCCAAAAAAAATGTAATCTTTTTTTTACTTTGATTATAGTGAGACATTTTCTTGGTTTCCATCTGTAAATCTTAGGGTCATAGTTTGTTTGTTTCTTTCATGTTTATTTTTTCCTGTGTTTGGTTACTTTTCTGGTGAATTTTCTTGTTGTCGCATTGACTTGCTTAGGTCAATGTATTAGTTTTCTTGTCAATGTATTTGCTTGGGTCAAGAAGCTAGTATCTGAGCTTTGTCTAAACTATCTTCGTTGTATTTGCAAAGTGGATTATGCTTCATGTATTTTATCATTTTCGTTGTTTGATCTAAGTAGTTTAAAAATTTGTTAAGGCTTCAAGTTTAACTTTGGCTAAGTCTGAGATCGAGAAAATCAGTAAAAAGAACAATTTCAGTTTATGACACATCAAGATGGGGGTGATTTTGGTTAAACAAAGATTTATTAGGGCTTTAGGCATAAAGATAAATTTTTTAATACACTTTAAATGATTAGAAAGGTGAGATGCTGAAAAAAGCACTTACTGTTATTTAGTTAAGTCTTGGAAATGAAGTATTATGAAAGATAGCAAACAAGACCATTGCATCTGGTTTATGGCTTCAGTTAGAGAGCAAATACTTGAAAAAGCTATACAGTAATCGACTTTTACCTCAAGCATCAATTATACATTCTTAAAATAGAACAAGGAGCATATATTGCTCAGAATCTTCATTCTTTTAATTATATGGTCATCAACTTGGACAAATTGATATTAAAATTAATGGAGAGGTCTAAACTTTGATTGTTTTGTTTTCTTTGCCTCTTTGGTATAAGAATTTTATTAATATGTTTTATGGTAGTGATAGAATTTCTCTTGAGGATGTGAAAAAAGCATTGTGTCAAGTGAGTTGAGGTAGTAGTTAACCCATAAAGCATGTGACAATAGTCAAGGCAAGGTTTTTCTTACTAAGATTGATCCATATGCAGCAGGGTTTTCAATAGGGGTTAAGCAAGTTAGATATTATTATCACAAGTTTGGGCATGTTAATGTACTTTGTGCCAAATTGAAGGATAAGGTTGAGGAGGTAAAGACTAAAGATGAAGCAAATATGGTTAGATCTTTTTCTAATGCTAACATTATTCGCGTATTATCAGTCACCATTTTAGTGATTGTTGGATTCTTGATTCGAATGTTGTGTTTCACATTAGTACTTGTATGAAATTTATCACTACCTATAAGAGTGTCTTGGTTACATGCTGATGGGGAATGATAAATCCATGTTAGGTTGTTGGCTTTGACACTAACCATTTCAAGATGTTTGATGGTATTGTAAGAATGTTGATTAAAGTGTGCCATGTTCCAAAGATACTAAAGAATCTTATTCTTTATGTACTTTTAACTAGACTTGGGCATGGCCAGGCCACGTCTCTATTTTTTACTAAATCCTAAGCCCAAGCCCCTTTTTTACATGCATAGACCTGCACATTTACGCTCATATTACTATTCATCACATTAAAAAAATCTTTAATTAATATTTATATCTTGTAATTAATTAAAATAAAAATATATTATTTTAATTTAAAATCATTTTTTCCAGACTAGGTCGGATCAACCTAGAACAAAAATATTAAACTCACGCCTGAGCCCAATTGGGTCAGCCTTACTGGCTGAGTGTGCTTCTCGACCCTTGCCTAGTTCTACTTTTAACTTGTTATCAATAATTTTCTATAGTCTTATAAGTATAGCATGGGCTTGGTGTTCATTTTTCGATTACGGGAACATGAGAAAAATACATAAATTTCTTAGATGGAATCGTGGTTGTTGGTACTGTTGGTTTGCCATATTTGTTATTTACAAATTTGAAGAGTAATTGCGTTAAGGATTTTTTTTAGCAAGCATAGCTTGCAATATGGTGGCTTGGCTGCCATGTGCAGTTCGCCTTATGGTATGTTGAATAATAGGTATTTTGATCTATGGAGTTTTGTTGATAGTATATGGTATTTGATGTATTTTCAAATGTTCTACAACTTATCTATAGTGAGGCATCATGCTACTTCAAGAACACCACATGAAGTTGTAAATATTTGGTAAAGCTTTCATTTTTTTTATTGACATAAAGGCTTGGAAGATTATGTTGAAAAATAATTTGACATGTCCTAGAAGTCTTCTTAGAGTGTTTAAGTTCATATGTCTTTTAATTGTTTTAAGTGTAAAAATTCATTGGATATGTATGTACATGGAGTAAGGAAATGCATAAATTAAATATAATTCATGTATGAGTTAGGAACATGTATATGATTAATTATGGTACATGTATATATCTTTAATAAGTTCATGTAACAAGTCACCTAATGTACCTATATATACCCCTTTAATGTTAAATAAAATAAATCAATCCAATTCTTCACCAGGAATCCTCTTCCTCTTTAAACACTCTTTTCTTTTATTTTTTCTTCAAAGTGGTATCAGAGAAAAATGGAATTAGGAGGAGCAAGAAGAAAACACCTATCATTTTTTGCATAGTTTGAAAGAGAAGACTAAGAGGCCATGGCACCGAATGATTATTCTTTTCTACCAACTTCACCAACTTCTTCAACTAATGGAGTTTCATCATCTTCTGAAGAGAGTTAGAGTGAAAAATCGAGAAAAATAAAAAGCATTCAAGAATTGTGATGAAACTGAACATATAGATGATTTGTTTTGTCTACTTGTTGATAGTGAACCATTGAACTTTAATGATGCTGTGAAAGACAAAAGATGGATACAAGCCATGGAGGAAGAAATAAAAGCTATTGAGAAGAACAACACTTGGGAGTTATCATTTTTTTTCAAGGACCTTGAAATAATTAGAGTCAATGAGTCTACAAGACTAAGAAGAATGCCAAAGGAGAAATGGAGAAATATTAAGCAAGATTCATTGCTAAAGGCCACAAATAACAACATGGAATAGATTATGAAGAGCTATTTGCACCCGTTGCTCGGATGGAGATAATTCATCTTTTTATTTCCTTGGCAGCTCAACTAAATTTATAAACTTGATGTAAAATCGACTTTCCTAAATGGTTATCTTAATGAAAAGGTTTATGTTGGACAGCCATTGGGTTTTGTCTTCAAAGGCCAATAAGATAAAGTATTGAGTTAAAAAAAGCATTGTATGGCTTAAAGCAAGCACCAAGGGCATGTAATAGTTGTATTGACATGTATTTACAAGATAACTTATTTGCTCATTGCATAAATGAGTATGCTTTTTATGTTAAATCATTTGATAGCGGTGACATCTTGTTTATCTATCTTTATGTGAATGACCTTGTCTTTACTGGCAATAGCCAAAAATTGTTTGAAAATTTCAAAAAAGCTATGTTTTGTGAATTTGAGATGACAGATATAGGCCTTACGTTTTACTACTTGGGCCTAAAGGTGAAATATGGATGATGATGTTTTTGTTTTACGAGAAAGCTATGTAAAAAAAGTTTTGAAAAAGTTTAACATGATTGATTGCAATCCCGTAAGCACACCCATGGAATGTGGAGTAAAGTTGTCAAAGTTTGATGATGGAAAGAAAAAAGATCCAATATTTTTCAAAAGTGTTGTAGGAAGCTTAAGATACTTAACATGTACAAGGCTGGATATTCTTTCTGTTGTTGGAGTAGTGAGTCATTTCATAGAAGATCCTACCTCAGCCCATATGAAAGCTATTAAAAGAATACTTCGTTACTTTAGTACTATTGATTTTGGGCTATTTTACTCATCATCTAATGAGTTCAAGCGTGTTAGATTTTATGATAGTGATTTTGCAGGAGATGATAATGATAGAAAAAACACCATTAAATTTGTGTTTTTCATAGGAGATTATGCTATCACAGGGAATTCCAAGAAGTAATCCATTGTGAATTTGAATATATGGAGGTACCTTCATGCACTTGTCATGCTCTTTGGCTTAGAAGATTGTTGAAAGAGCTTCACTTGCCTAAAAAAAAAGCTACAAAAATTTGCATTGATAACAAGTCCACCCAAGCTCTTGCAAAGAACCCAATATTCCATGATCTAAGTAAGCACATTGATACAATGTATCATTTTATTAGAGAATGCATTGCAAGAAAGGAAATGGAGCTCAAGTATGCGAAGACTCAAGATCAAGTTGTGGATATCTTTACAAAGCCTCTCAAGTTCGAAGATTTTTGAAGATTGCATACTTGTTTTGGAGTATAAAAATGTTAAATTAAAGGGAGTGCTGAAAAACAATTTGATATGTTTCAGAAGTCCTCCTAGAATGACCAAATTTATATGTCTTTTAATTGTTCTAAGCGTAGAAATTCAATGGATATGTATGTACATGGATTAGGGAAAGCATCAATTAAATATAATTCATGTATGGGTTAGGAACATGTATGGGATTAATTATGGTACGTGTATAGGTCTTTAATAAGGTTTATGTAACAAGTCACTTATTGCACCTATATAAACCCCTTTGATTTTAAGTAAAATAAATCAATCCAATTCTTCACAAGAAATCCTCTTCCTTTATAAACACTTCTTTCCTTTATTTTTTCTTTAGATTCTCCCATGTCCTAGGTGCTTTTGCTTAGCGAGACTAGTTTGATATACTGCTGATTTCGGATCTTTGTATGCTATATTGAAAGGCTTAATAGTATGTTGGGTTACTTTGCTTGATGATTCTATTATTAGAGTGTGGTTACGCTCAAATTGGTAATGGCAGACTTTGGTTTTATGGAGTAAATTTAAAGGTGAGAAAAAGTTTCCTATGTAGTTCTTATTCTCTCTCATCTTGTATTAGGGTAGTTATGACTTTTATCACATAAATAAAATCGGCTTCTTATTGGTGCACCTTGGAGTCACTTAGGGTGGAAGATCACAGTGTTGTTAAGCAAGAAGAACTTGGGCTAAGCTATGTTATTGTGGTTTGACATAAGATAGTCAGTACCGTATCAATGAATGTATCGTCTTTATTTTGGTATAGGTACATATTGGTATCGGTATTTTTTGGTTTACCATTTTAGGTTATCAGAGTTTGAATATTTTTAATTTATATATATGAAAAATATTTTCAAATATGAAATAGATGAGATTAAATAAATTTCATATATTAAATATTCATTAATTATATATAATATTTTAAAAAAACTTTATCAAATATAAGAAAATCAATATTAGTTAAGTAGTAAGGTTGAAATTTTTTAATGATCATTAAATTTATGAATAATTATATCTAATATTCATCAAATTTACAAGTACTTATATATAATATTTATAAGATTTAAGATCAATATTGATTTACTTTTTTTACAAGTTTATATTATGTACCAATCGGTGCAACTATTTTTGATCGGTACCTAAAGGTAAGGCCAGTATAGACTGATAGCAAGATCAAAATGAAATCAACTATCGTCGGTACCATTATATAACGAAACTGGTATATATCAACCGGTACCATCAGTGCTGGTATGGTACCAACAACCCTGTTTTGACACCTTAGTAGAGCCTATTTTTTTAATGATGTTATACACACGCAAGCAACAATTTAGCGATATATTTTGCTTTGGAGATTTTTATTATTGTGAGGTATGTTCCATTGAATGCCAGTCGCATCATTTTACTGTCTTGTTGTCACCTTAGATGAAGATTCTTTGGGAGATGCTATTATAGGAGTGGCTGATTGGTTATGGTTTGCCTTGGAAAGTTTGTGGCCTTGGTGGGGCTATGTAGCTTATGATAGTTTGAACAATATTATGGATGCATGCTCGGTGTATGATTAGAGAGACTGCTACAGCAGTATCATGAGTATCTTGACTTTGGTTATATTAGGGATAATGTTTGCAAGAAATCTCTAATAGGATACATCTTTTTCGTATAGAGTTGCCATCTGTTAGAAGATTATGACACAATCGATCTACTATCTATGATAGAGGCTAAAACTATGGTAATAATGGGAAGAACGACGGAAGTTTCGTGCTTTTAGCCTCTAGTTTGCGACAGGTTTTTGTGCTTTACAGTTGCTAATTTTAGGAACAAGTACCAGCCTCATGTATAATCAAATTAGCATAAAATGTAATATTAAAAGTGTGTGTAACGGAATGATAAACAAAGAAACAGTCAACTTACTCAAGATATTTAGGTGTTGACCTGCATGTGATCTTTAGGCAATAAGAATTTTAAATCAATAAAGATAATAAGAATTTAAAATCAATTAAGTGTTTAAAAGGTTATACTAATTCAAAGATTATTAACTTTAAGTTTACTTTTCCAATCATGAACTTTTTACTCAATAATCGCTCCAAAAAACATTTCAAGATTGCTAGTAGCACGAATACCCCACTTTTAATGGTAATCCACATCGAGCGGTTCAAGAACCTTTTCAAGGGTTTGAGGATTCACCGATGCTAGTCGGTTCTTATCTTAGTGATAAACCATAACTTCTCAAATTAATTAACGGAATTATGCCTTAAGAGTTCTCTTTAGTTTACGAAAGTTTTGAATTATATTACAATTTAAAGGATCATTTTTGGAATCTAGTCAAAATTTCAGAAGTGCTATCAATTTTTCTTTCATGGGGCATAGTTTTATAATTGCAATGAAATTCTAAGAGAGAGTTTTTAATATCCGGAGGGTGATTTGAAAGGTTATAAATTAATTTTTGTTTTGTAGCTTTTGATTTTAGTGCTATTTCAAAGGGTGGCCTTTTGATTCTTTTCAAAAGGCTATCACTTTAACTTATAGAACATCTTTGCTTGTTTTAATTAAACAAGTTAAGCTTGGTTAGGCATATGAAAGCTCATAAAATCACGCATGAAAGCAACATGAATTAATTTCTTCCTTCCAAGCCAAAACCAAAGGCAAAATTCGCTAAAGGAAATAGCAAAATAAATGCACCTCTACGTTTATGATTTAATTGACCTAATCATCTTTGTCAAGTCGAATTTAAGTTACTAAAGTAAATTACAAGTAGATTTTAAGTATAAAGATAAAATTGTGAATAAGTTTTAACCTAGAGTTTTGAATTGAATCAAATTCAACCAGGACATTAAATCAATTTGACTTGGTTCGATTAGACATAACAATTCGTATATTCGTATCATAATAATATTTAAAATTTTTTATATTTATAAAAATTTTGATATATTTATAATTCATATTATATAAATTTTAAAAATATATTTATATTATATTATATTATATTTTTTAATTTTATATATATTATATTCATATAATCATATCAAATTAATAAAATTTTTAATAATAATATATTTTACTAATTTTTTAATCAAACTTTTTTTTTCACGTATAAACGCGTGTAAATGTTGCTCTCATAAAAAAAAAAAAAACTCACAAACTCAAATAAAAAGGAAAAAGAAAGAATGTCGCTGTCAAAAAATATAAATATATAATAGGAGAAGATAAGAAGAAAAGAAGATGTTTCCGGGTGGGATCCACTTAAAAAGACAAAAGAGAGAGAGAGAAGGAAATGAAAGAAGAAACATAGTCAGCAACAGCAAGGATGGCTTTCCACGACGACGTACGGACAATTGTAGTGAAATTAAATTTCGGACTAATAGAAAGAGTGGCCCCCACAATCCCCACCTAACGCAAGTAACAGCTTATCCCCAGCGACACAAGGAATACTTTTTTAATTTAATTATACCATATGAATTTAAAAAAATTAAATTTCTATAAATAAAATATAATATAAAAATAATAAATATAAAACATAAAAAAATCATATTTGAAATTTTATATAATATATAATATAAATTATACGAATATCATATAAATATATATTTTTTATAGTTGATTTATAAATGTAAACATATATAAATTGCTAACTAAGTGTTGCGTTGTAACCCACGTACCCCTATTTATGTGTCCGTACGACCTCAGGAAAAAATGCACAGAAAAGTATAGAACCAAAAGCTAGCGAATTAAAAAAAAAAATTAGGTAAATGTTATGAGTGGTCTTTGTGATATCTTTGTTTTAAAAATATTGATTTTAATATTTAT
>JBBYHK010513890.1:2697-12941 GCA_038382065.1 Adansonia grandidieri | reverse complement strand
CACTTGATTGTGCAAATGTTTCTTGAGTTCCAATCAATTAGTCTTGTTTAAACTTCAACCTAACAGTTAAGGCCCTAAAGATCATTGTAGAAGTCATTGCAACGGATTCAACCATTGAGAATTATAAACAGCCATTATCACAAAATCAAAAACCTTCTCTTTACATGGTTTTCCACGTAATTGCCGAAGACAAAAAAATCACCACCACTATGGAGATGGCGGATGGCCACTGCCAGCCCCTCCCCCTTGTATTCGCCTCTGTGTCACCTTGCTGCGTTGCGTTGGTCACACACGATCTTCTTGGAAACTAGATGAGTTACTTGATGTTGCATCGGCAAATCCGTCTCCAAGCGATGGTAAAACTTCCATTGCTGTTGTTCGAAACTCTGGGTCTTCCTCTATCTCTACTTTTATCTCTTCTATCATTCTAATGGCTTCTTTCAAGTCTAATCTCACGTCAGCGCTAGTTTGAGTGCAAAGTGCGGCCACATGAAGGAGTTTCTCGATGCTGCCAAGTGAACTTTGGCCGCTGTTAGCGATCACCGGATCGAGCAACTCAGCCTGTCTCCCTTCTGAAAATGCAGATGTGACCCATTGAACTACGTCAATTCCAGCTTCACCATTACTAAGATACTGCGAAGGTAATTTTCCAGTAAGGATCTCGAGAATGATGATTCCAAGGCAATATACATCACTTTTAGGCGATACTTTCCCTTGGTTTACTGCTTCCGGGGTCTTGTAAGCAAAAAGGACGTCTAAATCGTCGATGTTTACCAACGAGCAAAATCCGTAGTCCGAAAGAAATGGATGATTATCAGGGCCGAGCAGCACATTGGTTGATTTGAGGTTGCCATGAGGCACTTCGAGATAAGCAAGTTCAGTATGAAGATAATCTAGTCCCCTGGTAATTCCTCGCACGATTTTTAGTCTGGCTGGCCAATCAAGTTCAGCACCCGATGTGCTTCGATCACCTGGAGAAATTATATGCTTCTTTTTATCAGAATCCATAGATGGATGGCATAGTATTGTGTATAAGAAAGTAAGCATATACAGGAAAGAAAATGCTGAATGAACTAAAAATCAACAACAGATTGCATAGCATTTGTCTAATTGTTAATGGCAATATTATTGTGATGACCAGGCTTCAAGATGCCTTCTTCACTTCACTTTAAATATTGGGATTTGGTCATCAACCCACACATGCTTACATTAAATGTATTTTTTGGGTACCCACAAGTACCATGGTTGGTAAAAGGACTCATAAATGAGAGGTTATTTGAAGGGAGGCTCACTTTTAAATAAAAAAACCTTGTAAGATTGTGAGTGTCCTGAGAAGACAATACCTTTTATATAAATATCCGGAGATAACAATCAAATCTTAATACGTAAAGTGATGCAGGGAAATATCTTAAAACCCGACATCGCAAAAAAGTGGTATTTCTTAAAGGAGAGGTCTTGGCTTGTACCAAAGGAGGCACATCTTTAAGTGACAAAACCTTATGAGACCTGTAGATGCTTAAAAAGAATAAATCTTAATATGTAGAATGACTTGAAAAAGATGTCCTAAAACCCGGTTATCACAATCACACTTTAATGTCTTCATAAACCTGGCATCTTTTGCCAAAATGGTAACATAGAAAAGGCAAAATACATTGAATAACGATTTGAGACAAATATAATAACAAAGGCAACAGATTATAAACTTCAAGGGAAGAAGAAAATTTCATACCATGCAATTGGTAAAGCAAACTACCATTGGCAAGGTACTCATAAACAAAAAGCTTTTCCTGGTGCCGGTAATGGTAAGCTATTGGTGTCAAAACATTGGGATGTCGTAGCTTTCCAAGCATTTTAACCTCAGCATCGAATCCTTCTCTTCCTAATGCATTCATCTCCTTCACCCTTTTAACCACCACCGCGACACCGTTAGCCATGGTGGCCTTATAAGAGCACCCCATGGCTCCAGTTCCGAGCACTTCAGCAGCTGCTTTCATCAAATCTGGTAATCCAAAAGCACACTTGTCATCATTTACAATAACTAGTTCAGCTACTGCACCACCTCTGGCCATTGGACGGTTAGACCCTCCGCCATGGATAGAGCTTACATTACTCTTTCTGCTTACTTCGACTTCCACCATGGCTGGCACTTGCACCTCAACTGCGGCCTCGTTAGAGCTTCCCCTGTCAGTCACATGGCCGTCTTCTCGTTGCTTCTTTTTCCTCCATCTAATTGCAAAGAAGATAATCACTGAGAGTAACATCAATCCTAACGTTATAATTGCAGCAATGACCTTTTTGGTATCATGTTTATCATGTCCACCATGAACTTTATTGCAGTTAACACCCACTTGTTCTCCGCAGAGACCTGGATTTCCTGCAAATGAATTGGCCTCGAATTTTGACAAACTAGAAGGAATCTCCCCTTCAAGTTTATTGTTTGATAAATTGATGGACTTCAAAGTTTGGTGATTAAAATCGGGAATATTTCCAGTAAATTGATTGTTTTCGAGATGTAAGTAGATGAGACGAGACAATTGAGCCAATGAAACTGGAATTTTCCCAGTAAATTTGTTATCTGATAACCAAACTTTCTTCAATGATCTCGTTTTGGCAAAATAATCAGATGGAATTTCACCTGAAAATTGATTCCCCGACAAGAACAAAGCCTTCAAAGCACCTAAACGATTGATGTCAGGAATGTTGCCCGTGAAAGAATTGTTCATAACACTAAAAGAACGCAAGCTTTTCATCTCAACCAAAGCATCAACATCGATCTTCCCTGATAATCCCATACCTTCGAGACGCAACCCCTTGACGATGCCATTGTAACAAAGCAATCCCTTCCAAGGTCTTTCTTCATTGCAAGGTGCTGAACCTGAACTTGAGCCGGGCACCCAAGAACCGAGACCACCGGCATTGGTGAAAGATTTCTTGAGCTTTAACAAGGCCACCGCCTCAGAATCTGATACCCCAAATCTTAATGGCCACACTACGATTAAGAAAGATGAAAACAGCAGAAATGACCTGAAAAACCAGTAAGCTGCCACCGCCATTACTTTAACCAGACAGTTTTTGGTAATGTAGTTTTAGCACTATGATTTTGGGGAGCTATTGTTTTGCTTATTTCTCGTATTGGGTCGGTTTGTCGTTGTGATTCCTTCATGTTGGTCGGTTTTTCCTTTTTTTTTGTTTGCTTGGGAGGGCCAAGAGAGCCTTAGGAAGAGGGAGATGGCGCAAGTTTTGAACAAGTCAAGCTCTGAAAATAAAAATCCATTATTAACGGTAACATGCATGGATTGATTCATGTATCCGCTCAAAACTGGGGGGCTTCAGCCCTTTACTTGTGCAGTAAAATACTGCCCACCTGACATTTAGATGTTTCGCATTTGTTCTTTCACTTTCTAAACAATTGTTTGGATTTTAAGAATATTCTCTCGGCACTCTAGGCGTATACGGATCGGACCGAGTTAAGATATATTTAAAAAAATAATATTTTTGTTTAAATTTTAATTTAATTTATTTGATTCATCTATATTACTTATAAATTACTATTTATGATTATATTTTATAATTAAATTAAAGGTTTTTTTATTAAATATTAATTCAAGTCAAGTTGATTCAATTCAAATTGACAAAAGATATGTCCAAAGACTGGCCATGGATAAATTTACTCGGCACTTGGTAGATACTAATTAAGTTTTTTTTTTTTTTTCTTCTAATTTTCCGTTTAGGTGATCTTGTCTAATTAAACAAGAAATGAGAAAGATTAAATATTCATTAAAATTTTGTAATTTTACAAATGAGATTAATAATCTATTATATGTCTTGTCTTTCTTTAATCTTTTTAATATATTTTACTAATTTTACTTGTAAAATTTGAAAAACTCCACTAATTTGAGTCAAATTATTTCGAGTATTATTGTATATACATTATAATGTCGAAGTATAATATATACATTATAACATCAAGAATTTAATATATGAATTGTTTGGTTGAATTCGGTGTTGAAAGCCAAACGACACTAACTCAATAAAAAAATATATAAAAAATAACTAATAAATTATAAATTAAACGTAAATATGATAAGGATATTTTGATTTTTATATATTTTTAGCAAAAAATACCCACTTTCTTAAATAATTATTCACCTTTCTTAAAAAAAAAATTCCACATTCTTTTTTAAAAAACTGTCATTATATAATTTTTTAAAAATATTTATTTTTCATCCAAATAACATGCTTGCATATATTTAACAATTGACTTGTTCATCACTGAATAACCTATCCAATCTGATAAATCAAAATTGTATTAAATCAAATTCAAATAAAATTTTAATAATTTGAATCCATCTATAAATAGTTTTATTTAATAGGAATTGATCTTGAATTTTTTGCTCGAAAAAGTTCAATTTGTGGGTTTTGCTCGGGTTTGTTGGACAAAACGGTTTGGCCCAAGATTCAGAAAAATTTGGATCAATTTGCACTCCATTCACCCAACAATCATTCCCGGGCTTGCTTTTTTAATCTTTTTGTCAAAATGGTGGGCTTCCTTCACTGCTCAAGTAAGGAGTTAAAAAGACCAAAAAAAAAAAAAAACTCGATACTTATAAGATAAGAGTTTGATTAATAGGTGTTTATAAGTAAAATTTATTTTAAAATCTAATTCTCTGTCCGATTCAAAAAGTTTAATTTGGATTTGTATTTTCTTAATTAGAGTTGATCATACTTAGATTACTTTTTATTAATTAAAATAATATTTTTATTTAAATTTAATTATAAAATAAAATTTTAATATTTTATTTTATTTTAGAGAAAAATATTTTGCTTAAACTAAAAACTTATCATACTAAATTAAAAAATCCAATAAACTCACAGAATAAATAATTCATTTATTAAACGAGTTTAATAAAATTTATTTATATAATCATTTTTTAAAATATAATTAAATAAATTAAATATTTAAATTTAATATTTGAACTCACTCTTTGATCTAAAATCACTGGTAAAATTCCCAAATTATTAATAAATAATTTTGATTAGATCACACGTAACAAATGATGCCTTTTCGTCTCTCATTTTTGTTCCTTTTTTTTTTTATTTCCCCTCGCTTTCTTGAGGCACCTAACTTTGAACCCTAGCGAAGGAGGAAAAGGAAAAAAACGCGAAAGAAGGTAATCTTCTTGGAAATCAAACAGCTCGATTAAATTTTCCTAGAAAATCGGATTGGGAAAAAAGAAAAAAAATGCAGCACCAGAGGCTGAAGCAACAGCAACAACAAGCCTTGATGCAACAAGCTCTCCTCCAACAACAGTCTCTCTATCACCCTGGCATCTTAACTCCTCCTCAGGTTTTCCACTCTTTAGTCTCTCTGAATTTTATTTTATTTTTTTGTCATCTACGAGTTTTTTGATCCGGTTGTTAGGATTGATTTGTCGGATTTTTCGAAATCGTGTTTTGATCTTCGAGCTCCTCTTTTTTTTTTTTTTATTTGTAATTGACTGGTGGAGCTAGGGTTAGTTTGGAAATTAATGCGGTGTTGATTTAACTTTCGAAAAATAAGCTTTTTCCGTAGGTTTCGCTTGAATTCGCTGAACTTTGTCTCTATTTTGACGTTTTCATATTTCTTCAGTTTTTCCTGCATTATTGGTCTGAAAGTTGAATTTTTGCATTTTGTTTTTGGAAATGAGGAACTCTGTGTCATTAACATGCTTTTGGTGTAAAGTGAAGCTCATTGTTTTGGGTATGAAATTTGATGAAAGATTATTTTGTTTATTAATATTTTTAGTTTTTCATCATGGCATGAAGTTCCAATGTTATTTCTCTTATATGAGCTTGCAATTGGCAAGCTTTTGGTGTTTTCTTTCTCATTTACTTGTGTTTCTCGCTCCTTGGGTTTTGTTCAACTTATTGCTAATCTAAATCTTCATGTTGTTTTGCAAATGTTTTACAAATGATAGGATGTGTTTTGGTTGCCATCTCTCTTGTAAAATCAATCCGTCTATTTGTTTATGTTTATATGCGTCTATCTGTATCTCTTGTTTGCAAATAGTTGGTAAAAATGTGCAATTTCTTTCTCTTTTTCTTTCTTCAAGTGTTAGAGCGTAAAACATGGTTCCTGAATTTCATATTGGGATTCCTAAAGGTTTATAGTGCTGGAATATAACAGCATGACGCAAATTAATAAAATACAGGGTGCTTTCAATATATCTGCATTCTGTCGAAATTACATGTTGGGCAGACACGACAGTTCTGCTAAAATATGTCTTATTTATATGAGGCGGATATTTTGGTCCAGTTGTCACTGAAAAACCAAACGGGAAAAAAGGGATCATGTTAAAATCAAGAAAATACATCGTCTTTTTTTTTGCTTTAAGTTGAAAGTGTTTTTGAAGAGGTTGGGGAAGAGATGCTCTCATTTCACTTGGTTGTAGTTAGCATCTTGTTTGTTTTTTTTTTCTAGGTTGAGGTGTTGGATAGCTTTAAAAACTCATCTTTCCAGGATTTGAACGCTATAGAATTGCGTTGAGTGGGAAGCGACGTTTTTTGTACATCATTTCTTCATTTCCCCTCTTTTTTTTTTTTTTTTTTTTCACATTTTTATTTTGCAGATAGAGCCAATCCCAAGTGGAAATCTTCCTCCTGGATTTGATCCAAGTACTTGCCGTAGTGTGTGAGTGTTTCCCTAGATATTTTTGCACTTTTTTTCTCTATTTCCTTTTTGTTTATTTTGCATTTTGTGCGTCTTTTATTTTCCCTTCTAGATTAAGCAACTACCCTTGTCACTTTTATGCTTAAGTTAAGTCTATATACATTGGAGACACTTTCCTTCGCGAATCTGGTGATTGAAAATGTTTTTGCTACCCTTAGTGCTAAATTCAAAGCTAATGTCTTTTTTAATTGATGTATAAATGGTTTTGGGGATGTAATAGACAATTGTATGTTCTTTCCTCTTTCTAACAACTCGGAAGGTTACTTATAGCCTTTTATTTATTTTTTCTTTTTTTTTTTTTAAACTTCTAGTTTTTTTATTTTTGAGAAACTGCAGCTATGTGGGAAACATCCATGCACAAGTGACTGAACTGCTACTCCAAGAGGTTTTTGCAAGTACTGGTCCAGTTGAAGCTTGCAAGCTAGTCAGAAAGGAAAAGGTATTATTTTCAAAGTAGTATCCTCTTTTTTTCCCATATGGAACTGTGAGGATGCTCTAATTGTGCAATGGTTAAACTTCTTTACTTAGTTTTTCTCCCTTTTCCTTTAGCCTATTAATTGCAATTTGATTGAAATGCCTGTTGTTTCTCGTTCTACTTAAGCAGTCATCATATGGATTCATCCACTACTTTGATCGCAGATCAGCTGCTCTTGCTATAATTTCTCTAAATGGAAGGCATCTGTAAGTATGAACTTTTATTTTTTTTCCCTCTTATTTTATTTTAAGTGTGCTTTTACATCATATATAGTATTCTGCAGATTTGGACAGCCTATCAAGGTCAATTGGGCATATGCTAGTGGTCAGAGAGAGGATACATCAGGTTTGCGCATGCTTTTGTTTGAAATTTTTTTCTCTGAATTATTTATGCTGTCTTGGCAATTATTTTTAAATTCTACTGTTTGATACTATCATAATTGGTGCAGGTCACTTTAACATTTTTGTCGGGGATCTGAGTCCTGAGGTTACTGATTCAATGCTGTTTGCGTGCTTTTCTGTCTATCCCAGTTGTTCGTAAGCATCTTTTCTTTTTGATCTTGATATCAGTAAATGCATTTGCCATAACTTATTAAAATTAAATGCCAAAAGTATCAGGAAAATGCAAATTTATTAGTTAGTAAACAATTATTAATATTTTCATGCTGCTCACAGTAGTGATCTATTGGTGTCACGATGAATGAAAAAATTGATGCCTTTACTGATTTCAGGGATGCAAGGGTTATGTGGGATCAGAAAACTGGCCGTTCCAGAGGATTTGGGTTTGTTTCGTTTCGCAACCAGCAGGTACTATTGCTTGGTTAAGTTTTGGGTGCCTCTTTGTGTTTCTCTTCCATTATAATGCTGCTTCGCCTATTGATGTTGACTTTGTTTTTTAATATATCTGTTCAGGATGCACAAAGTGCAATTAATGACTTAAGTGGTAAGATTGATGCTTATTGCTTTATACATGTCCTTCGTTATCTTCATTAACCGCAGTTTTGGATCATCAAATAAATCTATGATTTTTAGCTTCAAAATTTTTATTTCATATCTCTCACGCTTTGGAGTAATCTTAATAGGTGGCTGAAATACTCATCTAAAAAGGATTTTCCTTTCTTTTTCTTTGTTATTCTTTCATGAATTTTCTGTAAAATCACAATTTTTATAGTATTAATTCATTAAATTATTGTGGCTGAGCTGGAAGAATTGTATTTTGTACTAATCTTTAAACAAACTACCACTTTCTTAGATTGCTGTTATTCGATATTGCAATAAAAATTCAAATGTGCATTCGATTTTTTTTTTTTTATATAGGAAAGTGGCTTGGCAGTCGGCAGATTCGTTGTAACTGGGCAGCAAAGGGTGCTAGTAGCGGCGATGACAAGCAGAGCTCCGATGCCAAAAGTGTGGTGGAACTAACCAACGGCTCATCAGGTATATTTGTTGCTTCTTTAAAATCAAACATTCACATTAATTTATTGTTTTGTTCAATGCAAACCTCAGAACTTTAGTATTTTATTACTCTTATTCTACCTTTTATGGGTCTTCAAATGTGGAAATAACCTTACATCTATTAGCTTCGGATACAGATGACGGTAAAGAGACAGCAAATAATGAGGCTCCTGAGAATAATCCTCAGTATACTACTGTTTACGTGGGCAATCTTGCTCCCGAGGCGAGTAAACTATTTGGACCCTAAGAACTCCCATTTTTATTAAAGTTCTTTGTGCATTCAAGAGTTGGCCTTTTATTCTGAAAGCTTCAGTTACTGTGCTTTAAAGGAACATGTTAAATTCGCCAATAAAACGGACTTTATTATTCCCACAGGTCACCCAACATGAACTCCACTATCACTTTCATGCTCTTGGCGCTGGGTTGATTGAGGAGGTTCGAGTCCAGCGTGATAAAGGCTTTGGCTTTGTGAGATACGGTACTCATGCTGAGGCAGCTTTGGCTATTCAGATGGGGAACACTCTGTCATTTCTATGTGGCAAGCAAATTAAGGTTTATTGTCTTTCTTTTACTCGAAATTTGACTTTCTTTATTTGAGAAATATAAATACTTAAAAGATAATGTGTATATTTGAAGTCTTTGCATAGGTTGTTTATTGAATCATTGACGCTTAAGTATCCTATAATGAGACATGGAATGACTTGGATGACTATTACGGGTGGTCGATTTTCATTAGATTCATTTTTGCTTGTCTAAAGATCATCTAGTTGTTGACAGTAATTCCTTGGATAATGAAAAATCAACCTCTTTAATTGGTTCGTGTAGTGCTCTTGGGGCAGCAAGCCTACGCCACCTGGAACAAGTTCAAACCCACTTCCCCCACCTGCAGCCGCACCTTTACTCGGGCTCTCAGCCACCGACCTTTTAGCTTACGAGCGACAACTTGCCATGACCAAAATGGGTGGTGTTCACGCCCTAATGCAACTTCAGGGACAGCACCCTCTCAAGCAAGCCGCCATGGGAGTGGGTGCTGCTGGAGCTAGCCAGGCTATATATGATGGTGGATTCCAGAATGTTGCTGCTGCCCAACAACTGATGTACTATCAGTAAATCAAATCACAGCTTGTGTGGTAATATTAATCCTTTATTTCCTCTGCATTTGCAGATTTTATTTGAGTTCTATACATAACATTTTAGGAGGCTTTTTTAATGTATTCCACCCCCCTTTTTTAGCAGCGAGATTGCACCCTTCTTTTATATATATACATATACATATATATATATATATTTGCCGATTGTATCAATCTTTTACTTATTTCCTGACATTATTTGAGTTCTAAACAGCTGCGAAACTTTTTAATGTATTTTCTCATATATATATATATATATATATATTACATACGTTTGCTTTGCTGTTGCAATGGATATATATTTCGCAGCTCTCTCGAGTTATGCACTTGTACTACTATGCTTATGTTATTTCGACTTTCTTTTTTTTGAAATATTTATGTTTGACATTTGTGTTCAATATATATTTGAACATGAGTATAAAGATATGATCATTTAGAAGTTTTCCAAATATATGGAAATTTTGAAAAAAAAAAAA
>JBBYHK010513869.1:0-61460 GCA_038382065.1 Adansonia grandidieri | reverse complement strand
TGCAAACTCAATGAATGGCAACAATCTTCCCAAGTTTTCAAGTTCTTTCCAATAATTACGTGCAACATGGTTCCTAAAGTCCTATTAACTACCTCAGTTTGCCTATCAGTTTGTGGGTGACATGTAGTAGAGAATAAAAGTTTAGTACCTAACTTTCCCCACAAAACTCTCCAAAAGTGACTTAGGAACTAAACATCCCTATCTGAAACAATGGTTCTTGGCATACCATGAAGCCGAACCACTTCCCTAAAGAAAAGATCAGCAATGTTTATTGCATCATCTATTTTATGGCAAGCAATGCAATGAGCCATTTTACGAAATCTATCTACAACAACAAATATGTTATCCCTACCTTTCCTAGTCCTAGGTAAACCCAATACAAAATCCATCGATATATCAGTCCAAGGTTCATTAGGTATAGGTAAAGGTGTATATAGACCATGAGGCATAGACCTAGACTTGGCTTGTTTACATGCAATACACTTGGCACAAACCCTTTCCACATCTCTTCTTATATTTGGCCAATAAAAATGTTCACTAAGCATATCTAAGGTCTTTTGCACACCAAAATGCCCCATTAACCCTCCACTATGTGATTCTCTAACAAGCAACTCCCTAATAGAACATGCAAGAATGCAAAGTTGTTTGCCCTTAAAGTGATATCCTTCATGTCTAGAGAATTTATCAGATGTATCATGTTCACAAGCTTGATATACATTAGCAAAATCAGCATCATCAACATACAACTTTTTTAAATGCTCAAATCAAGTAACTTAGAAGTAAGCATAAAAATCAAAGTGTGTGTTCTTGATTATGCACCAACCATAAAATTTTCCCTACTTTGCTTGTATTTTGTCACATATAGAAATGTTTCAAAGATACTCCACCCAACTTGCATGCCTTTTACTCAATTTCCCTTGTCCCTTTAAGTACTTGAGAGATTGATGATCACTATGTATCACAAACTCTTTAGATAGCAAGTAATGTTCCCATGCTTCAAGAGCTCTCACCAAGGCATAAAGCTCCTTATCATAAGTGGAGTAGTTCAAAACTGATCCGCTTAACTTCTCACTGAAATATGATTTGGGATGATTCTGCTACATCAAAATAGCTCCTATACCAATCCCAGAAGCATCACATTTAATTTCAATAGTCTAGGAAAAATCAAGCAAACGCAAAATGGGTGCAGTACATAACTTTTCCTTTAAGGTATTAAATGCATTTTCTTATTCTTTTTCCTATCTAAAACCAACATTCTTCTTAATGATTTCATTCAATGGGCAATGATAGTAGAGAAATCTCTAACAAATTGCCTATAAAAACTTGTTAAACCATGGAAACTCCTAACCTTACTAGCTGACTTAAGTGTTGGCCATTCTTGATTAGCTTTCACCTTTTCAGAGTCAACCTCAACTCCCTTAGAACTCGCCATAAAACCTAAGAAGACAACTATATCCATGCAAAATGAACACTTCTTAAGGTTTGAATGCAACTTCTCTTTCCTAAGCACATCCAAAATAGCCTTAGCATGCATAATATGTTCATCTAAGTTCTTACTATAAATCAATATGTCATCAAAGTAAACAACCATAAATTTTCCAAGGAACTCATGCAAAACATGATTCATTTAGCCGATGAAAGTACTAGGTGCATTAGATAAGCCAAAAGGCATAACCAACCACTCATACAATTAATATTTGGTCTAAAATGCAATTTTCCATTCATCACCTTATTTTATCCTAATTTGATGATAGCCACTTTTTAAATCAATTTTGGTCAATATGTAGGCACCATACAACTCATCTAGCATATCATTTAACCTAGGAATAAGATGGCAATATTTTGTAGTGATCTTGTTGACCGTTCTACAATCCACACACATCCTCCAAGTTTCATCTTTCTTTGGCACTAAAAGAATTGGCACAACATAAAGACTCATGCTCTCCCTCACATATCCCTTTTAAGCAATTCATCCAGTTACCTTGTAGCTCCTTTGCCTCCTCTAGATTGCTTTGGTAAACTGGACGATTAGGAATTTGAGCTCCTAGTACAAAGTTAATTTGGTGCTCAATCCTTCTCAAAAGTGGTAACTCCTGGGGTACCTCATCAGGAAAAACATCATCATAATCCTGCAACAAAGTCACAAACATACTAGGCAAATTAGGGTCAAGGTCAGTGTTAGTAAACAATATTTCCTAAAACTGAATCAATATTAAAGCTCTCTTGCCTAAGTATCCACTCTTTAACTCTCTCTCCTTTGCATAAAAAAATAGTTGTGTCTTAACCTTTTCACTCCTCTCAATTTTTTTTGCTCACTTTTCATATTCTTTTCTTTCTTTTCAATCACTAACTTATTCTCTCCTGCACATCCTACTTTCTTTTTCTCACTTGTGCAGTCACTCTCGAGCCTTTAATTTTATTTTTTTCTCTCATAGCCTCTTGTCTCTCTTCTTTCTTTTTCACCTCACTACGTGAATCCCCACTTAATGATTATTGAATTTTCAATTGTTCAAGGTATGCTTCTTTGGCTGATAAAGGAGCAAGGGTAATTTTTTGCCCATTGTACATAAAAGAATACCTATTCATGTACCCATCATGCATAACACGCCTATTGAATTGCCATGGCCTACCCAACAATATATGACTAGCTTGCATAGGCACAACATCATACATAACTTCATTAGCATATCTACCAATAGAGAATGCAATAACTACTTACTTAGTAACTTTGACTTTACCACTGTCATTCAACCATTATAGGCTATATGGGTTAGGGTGTTTATCACACTTCAGCCACAACTTCTCTACCTAAGTAATACTAGCTACATTAGTGCAACTACCTCTATCTATGATCATGCTACAAACTTTCCCACCTACTAAGCATCTAGTGTGAAATAGGTTTTCCCTTTATTGTAGGCTATCTTCTTTCACATTCAAGTTTAATGCAAGCCTAGCAATTAAAGATTCACCCTTAACAGCATATTCAACACTCTCATCAATATCAAAACAATCTTTTAAAGGTGGCATACTTAAATCACTACTATCAGACTCATTACCTCTATCAGACTCAGAAATAATATCATCACCCTTAATAAACATAGTCTTTCTATTAGGACAATCAGATGCATAATAACCACGCCCTTGACATTTAAAGCACTTAATATCCCTATGTTTAGAAGGTTTAAAAGATGGATTGTAGTACTTTTTTGAATTGAAGTACTCTTCTCCTTGCCTTTATTTGTTTCGTTGCCTTTCTCCTTGGAATAAGAATAATGCTCCCACTTTTTATCTTCATTTTTGCTCTATTTTGGACTCTATTTGCTGTTGGAATTTAAAAAAGACTTGGCTACCGTCCTTTGTTTTTATTGCTTCTCCACCTTCATGGTAATGTTCACTAGGTCCTCCATCTTTACATAATGTTGTAACTCAACCACATCTATAATTTTCCTATTCAAACCACCCATGAACTGAGCAATTGTCACCTTTTCCTCCTCTTCTATGTTAGCTTTAATCAATAGCATCTCCATCTTCTTGTGATAATCTTCTACTGATCTAGATCCTTGTGTGAGTCTATGTAATTGCTGGTGCAACTCTCTATAGTAATAAGATGGCACAAACCTCTTCTTTATCACTCTTTTCATCTCTTCCTAAGTGGATATAATTGGTTCCCTGTTCCTCCTCCTATTTTGTGTCAATTCATCCTACTAAATTAGTGCATAATCAGAGAATTCCACTGCTACCAATCTCACTTTCTTATCTTCAAAATAGTTGTGATAAGCAGAAATCATGTCCACCTTTCTTTCCTATTCTACGTACACTTCAGCATCATTCCTACCTTTGAAGAGTGGAATTTTTATCTTGATGGCATTAATGTTGCTATCTTTTCTCTCCACTCATTCTTCCCTCTTTTCTCTAGCCCCCACGAATTACACTTTAACTTCATATTCATCATACATTCTTCCCAATTCTTCCTTCCTATTCCTATGACTGTCAATTGATCTACTACGATTTTGGATTCTACTGGCTTCATTAATTCTTTCATCCATCCCATCCATCTTAGTAGACAACTTCTTAAATTCACTCATGAATGCCTTATACATTAATTTCAGATCAGGCATAATTTCATCCTCCCCCTCATGCAATGTTTCATTTTCATCTCTACTTTAGGCCATTCTTAAAAACAAAAAGCTGCAAGAAAATGGTTAGCAATAAAAAAAACCTCACAATTCAATCCCTTACGTGTTTCACTCAAAAGATGGCACTCTACTCGTGTTTCACTCAAAATTGGCTTTTACCCTCTTTTAAGCTTTCACACTTAAGCTTTTGTCCTTAGTTGCACTTCAGAATTCAATTTCCAACCAAGGTAATTCGCAAATAGCAAATTAAAACTAGGAATGCAATGAAAACACCTAACAAAGAAAATAGGCATAAAACTAGAAGCATACCAAAATGAAGAAAGACGAAATGAGCAATCAAGTGGAAGATATGTATGCCGCTCAAAATATAGATTTCAAATTAACAAGAATTAAATTGTTAATTATGGTGTAAATGGAAACAAAAAAAAAAGAAAAAAAAAGTAAGAGACACCAAAAATAGTAACTTAGAATAAAGGAAATATGACAAAACTAATGCATAAATGCAGAAATTGATATTTCCCTAATGAAAAGGTCAATTGTGATGCAATAGATGTAAGGACACTAAAAACAAAATAAGAAAGTCAAGAAACCTATCCTAGAATGATGCCAAACCCATAAATCATGCTTATGCCAGTTTAACTTTTTTATTTAATTTCCAAATTTAAATTATGACCAGATCTAAATTTGATTATTTCCATATAAATAATTATCCTAAATTCTGCCCTAAGTGTACAGATTCAAAGTCTGGCCACCAACTAAATTAATTTTTCTTTTGTGCTTTTCTTCTCTTGGCCAAGACACAAATTTAATTCCTCTTTTTTTTACCCCAGTAACTAATTTTTTTATTTTATTATTATTTTTTAATTTTATATGATAGCTAGGGCAACAAATAACTCAAAGAACAAATATGAGAAAAAGAAAAGGCAAGACAAACTCAAGAATAAGATAAACCCAACAAGATAAATAATAATTTATCCCAATCCAAGCTCTGGTATCAAATGATGCGAAACCCTAAGGCTAGAGAAACCAAAAGCCCTTAAATACACACTTTGACAAGAACATGAACAAGAAGAAATTGCCAACCTTAATGAACCCCTAATCAATTATATGAATGGAAACACATATGATAAGGTTGATTTGAAAATAAGAATAGAATTTACCACAAGTAATTACCTTGATACGAATTATATTCTTGATGCAATAGAAGAAGACAAGCAATCCTCCCTAAAATGAGTAAAAACTTAATATTTTTCATTTAACAAAATCTGCCATACAATGTTTATTATGAGGTATTTATATTCCTTGAAAAGAAAAAAGAACAAAAAATCCTAGAGATATAAAAGGCCTTTAAACATGGGCCTCCCACCAAAATAACTAAAGCCCAAACCTAACATCTCTAAAATACAGCCCATTAAGCCTAAAAGGTTTAAATTAAATGACCTGAAAGCTAATAAAAACCTATCTCACCAAAACAAGCCCATAATGAATTAAAAAGAAGCCCACATGCAAAATACAAGTAATGGGCTACCAAATCTATTCTTCTAACTTAAAATAATTAATTAAACAAGAGTTAGAGTCTTCTTGCAAATTCAACCCCATTTGATTAGATATGATGCCATTGGTCCTCATTGTTTCTTGAGATTCCATGCCATCTACAATTCTGCCCATGTAAGATGGAAGTGCTTCTTTGAACTTTTAACTCTTAATCTTGTTACCGATCCATTTGGCATTGCTAGCTCATCTTTGGTTCCATTCCTCTTGCAATGTACCATGGTTGCACTTACATCACCAAATTACTTGATTTTGTCTCTCATTTCCATGGTTTCTCTCATTTACATAGGATTCAAGTAAGCATTTTACTCTTCAAGTGGATTTATGCTCTTTCTCTCTATAGAAATCATCCAACACATTTCAAGTAAGTGAGTTTCATGACTTTTTTTCATTTTTTGTAAATTTACATATGGGTAAGTTTTTTTCAGCTAATTTGATTTTCTATATTATTAATTATGGAAAATTATAAAGATTGAGTTTAAGCATTTTTTTCATGGTGTTTAGTGTGATTATTAGATGATTATTGTCTTAATCAACCTTATTTCAAATGTTATATCTTGGATGGTGGTGATTGTTGAAATTTGCATAATGAGTGTTGTTGGATAAAAAGATTAGTGAGTGATTATTGAGAATTTATTGAGTTTGTGATTTGTACTTACATAGAAATTAATTACTTAAAAAATTGCTTTGGTGTTTGAATTTTGCTCATCATTTGGTTAATCGTTGGAGTGTTCAAGCTTGCCTATTGTTGTAAAAAAAAAAAGAGAAAAATTTATGACTAGATGGCACCGAAAAGAATAAAACAATTTTTAGTGAGAGCTACGCTAAACAAAAATTTGTGTCCGAAAAGGCTTTGCAACAGTTTACCCAAGCATGGGATGTGAAAATCCCAATTACACAAAAAGGTTTCAATTTAAGTCCCAGAAACAACCCAGTTATTGATAATTTCATGGCTTCTAGATGATGGGAAAATTTTTGTGAACCTCTTAAATTTGCTATTTTAACTATTCTTCATGAATTTTATGCAAATGCTTGTGAATGAATAGGTAATAAAGTTTTTGTCTGTAAACGCTGGGTACTGATAAGCAATAAAGCCATCAATGATTTTTATAATACACCTAACATTCTTCATGATGAGTATTCACATTCTTAGAAGGCAACATAGATTTTGAAGAAGTGAAGGACTATCTCTGCAAGCCCATCACACAATGGAAGACATCCAAAGGTGAATCGATATCTTTTAAATCCAATGCATTGCATCAGAATGGTAAGATTTGGTTGCATTGTATAGCTGCTAATTTACTTTTCTGTAAGCATTTAAGTGATGTTAACAGAGATAAAGCAATTTTGCTCTATTCTATCCTCACTAGGAAGTCAATAAACATCGACAAACTTATCCATCTAGTGATGATTCATATGGCGCAGCCAACAAGAAAGGGATTATAGTTCCTGTCCTTGATTACCTCTTTGTTTGGCAAAGCAAATGTTCGATAAAAAGAATTTGAAGAACTATTCCACCCGAAGATAGCCATTGATTACAATATGATAATTAAAATGGGTGGTGAAGAAGTACTAACTCGACCAACAAATGTTGGTGCTAGTTCTTCATCTGCTCCACGATGATCGAGCTGACATTGGGTAGGACTAATAGTCAATCAATGTTTGGCTAATATTGAAGTACAAATGGCTCATTAAATGGAATGTAATCAAGCCATGGAGTAAATGTTACACTTCTTCGAAAATCAACTAGGCTTAAACATAACAAATTGCCTTCAAATGCCTCATCCACCATAGCTACCCCACATTGAATAATTTCACAAGGACGAGAATAAGGAGAAAGATAATGATGCTTAGATACTCTCTTCATCACCTCATCCAATGAACAGGGAGTATTTTTTATCTTAACTATTATTTATTTATACGCATTGTGAATAATGCTTCATTTAAATTTAGAGGTGTTTTAGAATGAGTAAAGTTTGAGGGGTGATTTGCATTTAGTTTTCTTGCATTTGCATCTTTAAAGTTTTTTTTAGTACATTTTAAAATTTTTGTGTTTTTTGTTTAGACATGAGTCATGTTATAGATTGAAATGTTTTGTGCTTAATATGATAAGATCCTTATCCAATGATTGAGAACCTAGTTATTGATTTATCTTGATCCTTGGGAAAATATAAGCATGATTTAATTTTGCGATTAGATTCTTTTTTTTTTCATTGTTAGGATGTAACTTTTGAAAATTTTGAACATTTGATCTCTTGCTTTGATTTGCATCGCTTATGTGAAGACTATGTATGTTGACACAAAGTTAAAAAGATGATTTAACTCATCTTTGGATTGTTTAAGCCTTTTTAAGCCTACCTTTATATATTTATCCTTAGTGACCTTATTTGAGCCTAATTGATATATTTTTTTCTTTTGATTGCCATATATTTTTAGCCGAGCCTAATAAGAAAAACCATGATCAACCTTCAGTACATAGGCATGAGCATGAAATTGTTTCAAAAAAATAGTATGAGCCATGTTTGAATTGTGTTGCATTAGTGAAGCATGAAAAAAGATAATGAAAAAAAAAAACACACACACAAAAGTGTATAAATGAATAAAATGGCATGAGAAAGAAAATGTCATGAAGAAAAAAAAAAGTATGTGCTTTAAACTTGTTGTGAAAGGCTTGATAAAAGATATGGAACAATGAAAAATTTCTATGGGTGAATTAAGCTGTAATATATCCTTTATCCTACCTTGACCGTAGCCTTACATTACAAGCTTAATAAAGTCATACATGATCTTTGATGAGGTGTTGGTCTACATGAGTGGAGAGAGAGATGAAAAGCAAACATATGAGAATCTAGTATTAAGTCTTGATTTAAATTGGCATAAATTTATTTAGTTTGAATGCAATGATTTGTGAAGGGATCATTTACACACACAGAGACACCAGAAATCCATCTGAAGCAATGAGATTTATGATTGAATTGAAGTATGAATTTAAATTATGTTTTTATCTATCTTAAGTTGAGATATTGAGATGACTTTTAAAGAAAATTAAGGCAATCATTATTCGAGTACATTCATTTTAATTTGTGTTTTGTTTCAATTAGTTGGTTTTATTTCTTTCTTTTGTTTTGTTTTGCTCTAGGACTAGTAAAATCTTAAGTTTAGACGTATGATAACTCTATAAAATAGAGTTATTTATTCTCATTATGAATATTAAATTAGCTAGGTCCTAGAGATTTTTAGTTGAATTTCATTTATGTTTAGTAGTTTCTTAATTTAGTATTATTTTATTTAAATCTTGTTTATTTTTAGTAGGTTTTTATTTAGTCTTATTTATTTTCCTTATATTTTAATTACTTAGTTATTTAAATACTTTCTATATTTTTATAGGTCAAAACCCAAAGGAGTTTCCAAAAGTACAACAACTTAATAAAAAAGGAAAGTGGACTCAATCAAGAAAGGTGGATCAAAGTTGGAAATTTCAAAAAATACATGCTCAAGTAACTTGCAGGTAAAGTCTGTCCACTTCAGGGTTTTGCATATAAATAGGGTTCTTAAGTTTAGGTTGAAAATCCAACCTAGATACTTTAAAGCTATTATTTTTAAAGAAGAAAATAAGCTATCAAGACTTTGCAATAAGATAAAGATTAAAGAAGTTGAAGACTGAGATTTAACTCTTTTCCCTTAATCATTTTATCTTTATTGTAATATTTAAAATGATGAAACTTCAGTGTTTTATGTTTTATTTAATCAATATGAGCTAAATTTATTTTTCTAGGATTACAATGGAACTCAATATGTAGTTTGGATTTTTTTCTTGATTTAATGATAATTGAATTGTTTGTTCAATCTTGTTCTTAATTCTTCTAGTTGATTGGCCACCAATTAGATTGTTTTGGTAACCTTAATGAACTTGAAAAAGGGAATTTTTGTTTAGACCTAGATTGAATGACATATGTTTCATATTCAGGATAAATTGATCTGCATGTTTCTAAGAATATACGAGTATGCCATACGTAACCAAATTAGAGTCTATGCTTAATGAGTTTCTTTCAATTTAATTTGTATAAGAATATAGTAAATTAGTTAAAAGAGATATTCTTTTAAGACCATCAGAAGATACTTATAAATAAATTAGAATTCTAGGTTAACAACTCAATATCATTGTTCAAGTTAAGAGGATAAAACATATTCAAATAAAGTATTGAGGAAAATTGTAATCCTAGGTTTTTGTCATTGTTTAAGTAAACCTCATTTAAATTTCTTTGCCATCTAGTTAAATTTAATTTAGTTAAGTTAACTTAGTTTAAATTTAATTTTAATTAGTAATCCTTTAATTGTTTGCTTGATTAGAGTAAATTGTGTCAATTTTAGTACTTAGTAGACTTAGTACAATTCCTTGTGGGAATGGTACACTATTCATCATTATATTATTTGTTACGATACGTGCACTTACGTGATGGAAATTTGACAACAATTTGGCATTGTTTTAGGTTGTTATAGCCCTAGTTTAGAGGCATTTCAAGCTTCATTAATGTTCAAGAAATGCATTACATAAGGAAAAGTGTCAAGCTAAAAAAAGAAACGAACATTTGGATGCTCTAAAACCACCCTAGTAGATTTTGGTTCATTCATTCATGTAGCTTAAGTGATGAAAGGGCAATATTAAAGGTAGAGATAGTTAGAGTAATCACGTATGGAAAACCTCCTTTTACCTTTTTTTAGGTACTACTAGTAGTAATTGGTCTAGTTATAAATATATTTTTACTCACCAAATTTTTTCTAGGATTTTTTTGGGTATTTTTTTATTAAATTACCTTAAGCTATCTTTCCAACAAGCTATCATTAGTGACTATCCAAGTTCGTTTGAATGAGTAATGCATTTTTCTTCACTCATTGTTTAAAACACCTAAATTTAATGACTGGAGCATATGGAGTACCTTTTTCAACCTTCCAAATTATTTATTGGGAATTTTTAAAAATTTTTAAGTCAAATTACATTGAGTTAACTTTCTAAATGTATATTGTACATTACTTTTTGAGTTCACTTGAGTACGTAGTGAATTTTTTACCATTTGCTACATAGATTTGCTATATCCTGCAAGTAGACCTAATTGCAAAAATATTTTCTCCCCTTAAATGAGTTTTTGTGCATTTTAGGGTATTGTGTTTGAAATTTTATCGAGTTATCTTTCCAACAGCGTATCGCTTGCTATTTGTGGTGTTCGTTTGAGTGAGAAATAAATTCAAGAAGCACGTTAGTACAAAGCTGTCTTTGTTTTTATGAAAGGTCATAATTTGCAATTCCCATATTGTCATTTTTCCAAATGTTTGGATATCTCAAAACGAGTATTACTTTGCATTATCATTGGATGGTAAAAAAGCATTCATGTGCTCCAAAGGCTCATCTCAAAGCTTGTATGTACTGAAAAAATCAATTCGAGTTTTCCTCTAAAATTTCTTTTAATTTCAACTTAATTTTTTTATTTTTCTCAAAAACTTTAGAAAAATACTTTATTTTTAATATTTAATGAATTTTGCCCTAGTTCTCAATGATTTTGTTTGTCAACCTTTCTTTCAAAAATTTTTTGAAAAATTAAATTTCCTTAATCATTTTTTTAGACTTCGTTCAATTTTATCCAAAATTCTTATGCCTTAACCATTATTTGAATTAAGCTTGTCTTTAAGCCATTAATTAGTTGCTTCCTTAGGTAATCGAGGTTATCCATAAGTTACATTTTGAATTGACCTATTTTCATTCTTTTTTTAATTTTATGGATTATTCCGTTATGATTTACGTGTCGCAATTAATCTCTTGCATATACACTTAAGATGACAAATGCATTTACAAAAATTTGATTTTTGTTTTTTAAATAACTTAAGGCAACATTTTGGAATCGAGACTTTTCCCAAGTCTTTTGTCATTTCATTGGAAAAGACATCAGCATTAGTGCTTAATGCGAAAATACCATTTTCAAATGTCAAATCGGGGAAATAGTTTTTAGAACAAATTCTATATTCCATCAAACTTCAGAGAGCATAAAAATTTTTTATCACAAAACTCGGGCCATTTAAAACTCATTAAAACAATATTGGGGATTACGACTAAATACCAAAGCTAAAACTAAGAAACGAAACCTTAAGATAATATGTGGCTAGATAGTGCCAAATTTGGAGCAATGTAGGAGTGCTAATTCTTCCTTATGCATAACTGACATGTAAACCTAATTATCACTTTGGTTTTCAATGCAAACAATAAAATCAATCTTTTTAAAATAAATTTTTAAAATTTAGAAGGATTAGTTTTAATAGGTATCTGGTTATACCTAGATCAAAAGGATTGGTGGTGACTCCAATTTCCTGGTTATTTCTTAATAAATGTATGAAAAAGCAAAGCAAACAATTTATTTTGAGGACTGGCCCTACTCTGAACAATGTGTTTTTTTTACTCTAATGTGCCATGGCTTGTTATGACAAAAAGAAACCTTAGCCTTTTATTTTTTATTTCCTTTTTTCTTTAGCCATCTTAACAGTTGTTTCCTCCATTGCTCTAAACTTTATTTCGTTTTCTCTTCCCATAATTGAACTACCACCTGATCTTCTTTTTCTTCTTCTTCTTTTCTCTCACACTGAGTTTTTTTTTCTCATTTCATTTTTCTTTTTCTTCCTCTGTTCTAAACTATTCTTTCATCCTGCATAACCCAAACTCTTTCCTCAATTCCCAAATCGAATAGCATTGAAGCTTCCACTCTCTCTATGCCATTTACTTTGTCCTTTTGAATTTATTTTTGAGATTTGATAATCATAATTTTTTTGTTTAATTTTCAAAAATCAAAGGTTAGCTTTTTTTTATTTTCTATGTGGTGCTTGGCTGTTGACATTCCATAAAAGCTTTTGCATGCAGCTATATTTTAGGAATTTTCTATTGGAGAAGAACTAAAAGTAATCAAGTTTGAAACTATAGATTATTAAGAGATTTGCGACAAAATTACATTATAAGAGAAAAGCAACCAAATATTTTTCATTTGTTTGGGTTTAATTTATATTAATAATTTCTTCTCTTTGTTTTGGCAACTTTCTTACTAACAAATAATGATTTAAAAATAAATAAGAACGGTCGGTTTTGAACCCCAAAGCTTAGCTCAATTGGTTTAGGAAAGCCATAATGGCATCCAATACTTTTAGAGTTCGAATTTTAGTATCTATAATCTTTCTCTATCCCTAAGTTACGACCTCATTTGAATAAAAAAAAGGGGTAGATGGTTGTTTACCTAAGATACAAAAACCTAGAAACAAGATATAAATGAATTACTAAAAGGGGAAATAAAAGATTAAGCCAAGAATGGGTTACGTGTTAAACCTATTTATAAACTAAACTATCCATTTGTGTTGGACCATAACATGCATTTTTTTAATTCGAATCAGATCAACTCGATCTGAAATACTATTTAAAAATTAAAAATATTTTTATTTAAATTAATTATAAAATATATAAATATTAATAAAAAATAATTTTTATTTTTATTTTTTATAAACAATAAATTCGAGCTTTTAAACTAAGTTCAACCGCATCCTACCCATGAAGATCTTTGGATTAAAGTAACGATAAAATTGAATTTAATTTAGACAATCCGGAAAAGAAGATGTTTGCGCATTTTGATTGGTCAATTTAAACAATAACTATTCCGTATCACCTAAACACAACATCTAGAAACATGTGTCTCAAGTGATTATAACCACGGAGAAATTTTACGCGCTAGATCCTATCCAGAAAGCCTTTTTTGTTTCAACTCAAAAGTTTAAATCCTTAATTGATAAAATTAAAATGTCAAAGTCCTGATTTAATCGATCACAAGACAATGAGTTCTAAATTAAAATGTCAAGTCCGGAATTTAGCCTTTAATCGACTGATCCAAATAAGAAGAGTTTCTATTTCTGATTGAAATATATTTTTGATACTAAATAAATTAAATCTTCACATTAGAAAAAAAAAAAAAAAAAAACAACATAACTGTCAGTTTTAAGTGAATAGATAAATCGACAAGAATGACAACGTCAAAATGCAGAACATATGGAAAGAAGAAAAACAAAATCAATCTTTGAAATTTGAATCCAAGTTTATACGTAGAAACATTAAAAAAACAAACAAACAAACAAACAAACAAGCAAGCAAGCAGAAGATACAGTGAAAAGTCCAATGAAGCAGCCGGGTTTGCAGGAGTGTCTGAATTGAGTGAATTTTGAAAATCAAATTGCGTACATTAACTGGATCTTCTCCTATTATTATTGTTAAGTCGTAGAGCATTCTCAAACCGAGACCTGAGCAAGAGTGCGCCTCTGCTACTGCAAATCACATGTGTCCTTGACCTTGAAATCCTACTCTTTGGAGGCAAAGCTGATTGCACCATTCTTCTCCTCTCAGTTCCATCCTCTATATCTAACTCATCCTCCGCCAACCCCTGTCCTTCTAACAACATGGATCCGCTATCCACCGAAACAATCAAAGTTCTCCTATTGATTCTTAGCTTTGACACAGTTGCCTGCGTCACCCCTCGGCATCTCTTCACCTTCAACTTCACCAGACTCGGGCACCCCTCGCCAACGGCTTTAATCCCGGAATCAGAGATAGGGCAGTTCTTAATGCAGAGCTTCTTCAGTGCAGTGAACTTAGCACCAATGAATTGTATCTCCAAGTCCCCCACAGAATCGGTGTTACAAAGCGCCATTCTTTCAAGAACAGGGCAGCTTGAAGCAAGGGCATTGAGGGAGATGACAGTGATGGGCACTCCCATAAGTACTACCTCTTGAAGGCAAGGGCATTTGGTTGCAATTGACAAGAAGCCCTCCTCGCCAAAGGCCGGGCTGCCAAACCTGCTCCAGGCATCGATGTGCAGCTTCCGGAGTTTCCTGCAGGAGTTGGAGATGGCAAACAATCCTTCATCTGTGCAATCAGTAGCCCTGCTTAGATAGAGCACCTGGAGATGAGGACAGAAGCTGGAGATGGCAAGGAGGCCTGGATCCCCCATTTGCACATTATCCATTTGTATCTCCACAATGCCAGTAGTAGTAGTAGTCAGACTCTGAAGGCTCTGCAGCACTGGATCCCAGTTTCCAGAACTCCTACACACAATCAGGGTCTTGAGCGTCCGAGCAGAGGAGCAGAGAAGAGGGATGAAAAGGCGAGCATTGTGAAGATCCTTGAGGCACAACCTCTCAAGCTTAGTATAGCTATAGCAATTGTTGATGTTCAATTTGTTTTTGAAGTAGGATTGCTGCTGTTCTTCTTCATCTTGGAATGACAAAGGCGTGCTTTGGGCGTCAAGCTTGCGGAGGCGCTTCAGTGTGAGATCTTTAAGAGAAGGGCAGTTTAGGAGAAGAGAAACGATACCTCTGCTACCGATCCCACATGAAGCAAAGGAGAGCTTAGAGAGCAGAAGAGGGTGATGCATGGAGAACGCACGGAGACCGTTGTCAGAAATGTCGACGCAGCCCTTGAGCTTGAGCTTCTTGAGAGAAGGCAGCAAGGTGGGAATGCGAGACAGCGAATCATCGTCGACACTAACTAGCTTGCGGGAGCATTTGAGAGAGAGGACTGAGATGGAGCTAAAGCGATAGAAAAGTGAAGGAAGCCAAGGAGAAATCTCAGAGCGAGCTACTAAGACGAGGCGTTGCCTTGACTTGGAATCCACATGCCTCCAACGCTTGCACACGAGGGAGCAGTTGTTCCTGTCATGACAGCCAAGCTTACCAAAAATCCATTCCAGGCATTCGTCGGGTAATGTCACGGTCAGGTCTGCATTGTGACGAATGTGTCTTTTACTACCAATGGCAGCACCCAACCCAGGCCAAGAAGATGAGGAAGAAGTGCCTTGACCCATCAATAGGCGTTAGTTAGAGTCTATCCTTTAGTAGCAGTATTAATATTTTCCTGAAATTAACCATAGAAAAGCAAATAGGGAAGAAGAAGTGGATTTGGTCGGCTCATTCATTAAAGACAACAAAAAACAGCAAGAAGGGTAATGAGCAGGAAGGCAGGCTAGTTCAACGACAGCAGTAACACGTTCTTCTTGGATACTCTGAGAGAGAGAGAGAGAGAGAGAAGTGAGAAGCAATGCCGTTCAGCGAGAAGTGTGAAGCGAAGAGGAGAGGAGAGTAATTGAGTAATGTAGTAACGTAATAATGCCAGATGGATATCGATAATCCCAACTCAGCAGCAGCACAGCACTCGTGGGTCAGCGTTCAGCACCACAAAAGCTTTTGTTTTCATCATGTTGTCGGATTCCATGGCTTGTTTCTGTTTTTGTGTGACATGCTGATTGATTGACATCAGCCTTTTTATTCTCTTTTCTTTTCTTTTCTTTTATAAAGCATTAACGTAAATTTAAAGGAAGCAATGTCGGTAAATTAAGGCGGGAAATCAGCTACCATCAATTATCATAAAGCCCAACATGGAAGCATTTTTGGTCTTTCCTAGTAATCACGTTTCGCTATCTAGTTTGTTCGCATTTGTGAGAACGTCAAACTAGACCACTGAAATTTTCATCTTTCCTAGTTTCCAAGCTCTATAGTTTGTAAGAAGCTGTGGATGCAAAGTGTAAATTTTAGTATAGACACCTAATTTTGTTTGGCTTCCATGCAAGCATTTTAAAGTATCATCAAGGTCATTTGCTCGTACATGGTCCAATATTTATCATCCCAAGCCAAGGGAAAGTGATCAAGCAATCAAAATTGAGTAAAACATGCAAAATTCAACATATATATATATATATATATATACTATGCCTTAGGGTATCGATACATTGGCTTTACCATTCCAAATTTTCAAATTTTAGGGTGTTTATTGATACATTATGTCAAAGCATTGATACATTTCATCAATGTATCAATACAAGGGCTTGGTAGTAGTTAAAATCGATTTTTGAGGCCTAAGGTATTGGTACATTTCCTGCTATTTAGATACATTAGGCCAATATATCGATACATTATGATAAGTACCAATATATAGGCTAATATATCGATACCCATAGTAGATTTGGTTAATTCTTGGTGTTTTGTTCTAAACATACCATTAACATTTTTCATGCATTTTTCCACAATTACGGCTCCCAAAATCACTCAATTTGAGGCCAGGCCATATGAGATTAATTTTTAATGTGATGTGGTTCAATTGCCAATTTAATTTATTTATTTCGGTCATATTTCATTTATTTGCTTTCCGGTCAATTTTTCATTTAATTTCCAAGAGGCCCATTTAGCAAAAGATGGTAGATTTTGGAATCAAGTATAGGCTTTAGCAATTTTGCCCATAAAAAATGACATTTTTGAAATAATCTTGAACTTGTTATTTGGTTGGCCAATATGAAGCTTTCTTGGCCCCCATTTCATGGGATTTTGGCCAACCAAATTTTGAAAACACATCATAGTACATACGGGACCATGATGAGTCACTTAAATTGAGCAAAAATACCCTTTAGGCACAAAATCTAAGTAGCTAAGGGAGGAGGAATTTGTCCCCTTCCTTTATTTTTTTCCTCACTTCACCTCACTCTCATCCCTTTACTCAAAAAACCCAATTCCAATGAAAAAGCAAAGCTAAAATGCAAGGGAAATCAAAGAAATAGTTCTAAGAAAAGGAAAAGTTAAGGAAAGGATTAAAGATCAAAGGTACAACAATCCACCTTTTCCTGATTTTTCTTCATTTAAGCATGTCGTGTAGTAAGCTTTTCATGTAAATTGTGACCTCCTTATGATCTATGCATTTTATGTGGTTATTCATGCTTTCTTGATCTATTGATATGCTAGAGCTTGCTTTTGAATGATTGATGTTTGAAAGTGAGCACATATTCCCTTAACCCCCTTATCGATATTTGGCCAACCTCTAGTGCCTAAGCCTTGAGGTTTTGCTTGATTCTTATGCCATGTCTCATAGTATACCATGTTCATGTTGTATTTTTTGACTCATCCATATCATTTTCCATGCTTTGATGATGATATACTTGATAAAATGCCTTTTCATGTAAGCGATGCCATCTCTTGAATTTTGATGCCATGTCCAAGCTTTTTTGTTCATGAAATGTTTGATTAAATGTGCTTGTTTGATGTGCCAAATTTAGTTTTGCAAAATGAGCCCCAAAATGATGGATTAATCATGTATCAGGTTTTCCACCATTTGATGCCATCAAACTTAGGGCAAATTAAGCTTCCCATGCTTGGATTCATGGATGAAAAAAGTGACATATATTCTTTTTTTCAAAAAAAAAAACCTCCTAACTTGATTTTTCTAATCCCTTGATTTATAGCCTTGATCATAAGTCCTTGTTGTTGTTATTGAATGGCATGGCTAATAGGTCATTCAGGGGCCCCAATAACCCAGAGGCTTAGAATACGCATGTTGACCCACTGCCATGGACTCTTGGGATCAAACATTCACATGTTCGAATAACAATTTAAGTCTAAGAAACCTAAAAATTATATATCCCCTATTTTAGCTAGTACCAGTAGCAATATGTTGAATTAAAAAATTATTTTTGAACCTCAAATGATTTTCATAGAATTTTCTAGGATTTTTCGTTTAGAGATCACTAAATTAGATTTCCTACAAACTTTCATTTGCCATGTTTCAACTTTGGATGAGGGAGTTATGAGTTTCGATCGCACACTGCTTTAAACCCTAAAGACAAGCAATCAATGCCTAATACAAACAATTTTTGAACCCTCAAGGATTTTTTTGTGATTTTTCAAACATTTTGCCTACTAGTAAATTGAGTTACCTTTCTGATGAGATATTGTTTCTGACTTTACAAGTTTGAACAAATCCTAGGCAAATTTTCAAAGCTTGCTGCATCAATTCCTCTAATTTACTACCAATATTAAATGGAGTCTTAATTTAAAAATTAGTTTTTCCTATGAAGTGATTTTTTGGGAATTTTTTACTATTTTTAAGTGAAACCTAGTTAAATTACCTTTCCAATCCATATCTTCTTTTTTTGGTTTGGTTGAGTTTGAAATAAATTTAGAAAGCTCGATAATGCAATGTTGTCCTCTACTCCAGCATTTAGAAAAATTCCAAATCACCTTGTGTCTATTCTCCCGAGGTATTAGGGTGGCTTGGAATTTGTTCGATTACTGTCCATGTAGGATCACAAGTCATGCATAAGTCTCATTAGGCTCGTATGAAGCCTCTATAATTTTTGAAGAAAATCAATTCTAGCTTTTTCTACAAATTTCTCAATTTTTAACCAAAATTCACCCGTTTTATCAACAATATCGAAAATATCTCATTTTTTAATGATCTTTGAATTTTTCATCAATCAAGGTTTTTCAACCTCATTTTTTCCATACATTCCAAAAAAATCAAGATTTTCTCTTTTCCATATTTTCATAGATTTTTTAACCAACCCTTGGTTTTCGCACCTTAATCACCTCTTAAGTCTGAGCTTATCTCTTTCAAACATTCTTCTCACATAACTAAGAATAGTTCGAGGTAGAATCTTAACTAAAAGGTGAAGGGTTGAGAAGCCTTAACTAAAAAGTAGTCATAATAAGGTAAAATAGCTGTAAGGAGGCTGTAAAGAGACGACAACAGCAAATTCTTGCCTCCTATGTGTTGTAACAACTCTCTGTTGGTGTATGCCCTTAAATTACTTAAATTGGGACATGGGATACATGCTCAAATAACTATGGGTTTTTGTTTCATGGGAATAGGTTTATTGAAAATGGCCTGAATGAGAACTCCATTTGGTATAAGCCACTCAAGTGTCTATAGAATATATTCTCGTGTACTAGTTATGTATAATAGTCCTCAAACTATAAAACTAAATCATCTTGTCTGAGGAGTGTTATGCTTTGATTCCATTACGAATGTGTCCATAATAGATGGATGTTTATGGTAGAATGGTTTTTGTATAGCATGAATCATATCGTAGATGAATAAGTGATCCAAAGAGGATTCACCACTTCGAGTGACTTAAAGACATATCTTGAGTGTTCTTAACTATGGTTAATTGGATTAAAATCTCTAACCAGAGCATATATTTTGATTATAAGGAATTATTCCTCATAAATGCATGAACATTAACCATGAGTTGTAAGAACTAATATGGATAAAGGTTTGGGTTGAAACTACACTGTGCTCATCCTCAATCTAGGATATATGGTGAAAGGACTGTACTACAATTATAAGCTAGTTACTGAAAGACTTTTGTATAGTATATGCATTTGCCATTCTCTTTTTAGTCGGCATATGATCAAGGCCGAGTTTCCAAATATCATAGAGTCTTGATATCCCTTTCAATGGCGGCTTAAAGTCTCATGACGCAGGCTTCGTATTCAGCTATATTATTGGTACAAGTGAAGTTCAATCTTGCAGTAAAAAGGTAGTAGTTTTCCTTAGGTGAGATAAAAGTTACCCCGATTCCATGCCCTAAGGGTTTAAAGCTTTATCAAAGTACATTTTCCAAGATGAATTATGATGGACGTCTTTTACCTTGGATATTCACATTAGATTTTTATCAAGAAATTAAAAGTCCAAGGGTTGATAGTCATCCCTTCTTGGCTTGCCAAAAAGTTTGCTATCTCATTACCTTTAATGGCTTTCTGATTCATTTACATAATGTTGTATTTGGAGAGCAAAACTTACCACTTGACTCCCTGACAAGGCAGGGGCTCACATAGATATTTGATGGGATCAAGTTTGGTGATCAGCCATATGGTATGATATATGTACTACCTCAACCTTCAGGCAATCTAAGCCAGAGCACAACATAACTTTTCTACTGTTGAATAGTTATTTTCACATTCTATGAACTTATTGCTTAAGTAGTAGATAGTTGTTCCTTTTTACCTGACTTGTCTTGTTGACCCAAAACACAGCCTATTAACTTGTTAAAAACTAATAGATAGAGAATTAACAGTCAATGAGGTACTGATGATACAAGTGTTGGCAGGTTTGAAAAGCAATATTTGACCCTATTGAAGGCTTATTAGCAATTTTTTTGTTCCATTTTCCAGGATTTTGTTTTCCAAGTAGCTAAAAGATTAGACTGCATTTGTCGATCAGCTAAGATATAAATCAGGCTATGTAGTTCAACCTTCCCAGAAAACCTTTCATTTAATTTAGGTTCAAAGCAGTGGAGGCTCTGAATGGCCTTGATTTTGTTAGGATTAACTTTTATTCCTTTTTCACTTACAATGAAGCCTAATAATTTGCCAGACATGACACCAAATGTTGATTTGGTAAAATTTAACTTGAGTAAGTATTTGTAAAGCCGTTTAAAGAGTTTTTGCAAGTTGGTAACATGTTCACCTTTTTTTAGTGATTTAGGGATCATAATGTTCACATTGACCACTATTTTTTTGTGTATAAGATCATGGAACAATGTTAACATTGCTTTTTGGTAAGTTACCTCCACGTTTTTTTAGCCCGAAAGGCATTACATTGTAGCAAAAAATGCCTCACATGGTCACAAAAGTGGTTTTCTCTATGTGATCATCTGCCATTTTAATCTTATTATAACCTGAAAATCCATCCATGAAGGAAAACAAGGCATTTTTTATGGTATTGTCTACTAGGGTGTTGCTCGAAGGTAAAGAAAAATTATCTTTTAGGCTACTTGATCAGGTCCCTATAGTCTATACATATCCATACCTTGCCATCCTTTTTAAAGACTGAGACTATATTGGCCACCCATTTAAGATATTTAGTTACTTTGAAAAATCCTGCTTCAAATTGCTTCTTTACTTCTCCTTTAATCCTCAAAAGTAACTCAGATTTCATCTTTTTAAGCTTTTGTTGTCTAGGCTTACGTTCAAGTTTGAAGGGAAATTATGTTGATCTCTAGTCCCAGCATCTCCTGGTAAGACCAAGCAAACACATCCAATATTCTTGGAGGAAGTTTATTAGTTTGGTTTGGGTTGATGGGTTTATAGAGGTTCTTATTTTAATCATTTTTTGATCTTCTTCCTAAGTTTACGGTTTTAGTGGTTTTTTGTGATGTAATATCTATTTTTTTCTTATTCAATTAATCTTAACAGGTTTGAGGGTGTGAGACTCTCTTTAGAATCTTTTTTGGGGCTCAACTTCACTAATGTAGATTTATTGCTCGAAATGATATCTAGAGTTTTGGTATGAGTATTCATATCACTTTTATCCGAGTACCTAAAATTATGGAAAAAAAACAATATAGGTGAGCAAATATGTAGGTAAAGGTTTAAGAGTTGGCAAGAATTATGAAAATGGACATAAAAGATTAAATGTATAACTTATAGTCATTTCATTGATAATACTTAATAAAAAGGTGCCCAAGATCCTACAATGCTCTTGAGTGGAAACATGTAGGTTTAGTTCATAACATTGCTTTGAAACATACTTGAACAACAAAAGAATCTCAATTCCAGTCCAAATACTTGGAACAGATCCTAGAAAGCACAAACTAGTCTCTCAAACTATTGTTGACATCTCTAGCTCATTGATCATATTGATGGATAGATTCCTATGCCTTGTTCAGTATAAGCATAACATTGTTAAAGCTGACATTCACACATAACTTTGGATATAAACTTTCTCAGAGTGATAGAAATATTATTGACTTTTGTGCTAAGTCTTGTCCTAACAGGTAGGTTATCCTTTTCTCACAGTTCTTCTGAGCTTGTTTTTTTTTATTATTATGCACTGGGTTTGAACCCCAACCCTCATTTGTTGATCTATTTGAAAACTTTCAAAGCTTTGGGAATTCCTTGAAAATGTTTTCTAAGTCTCTTTTGGCTTAGGTGCCTTTATCAACGGTTAACTTTAGAGTCATATGAGTACTCTTTGATAGTTGAGGCTCAACCATAGATAAGCTTTCCTTGACATAAGTGGCATTGGTAAACTCAAAAGACTAGAACAAGGATTCCAAAACATCTTTATTGAGTTTGATATATAGGGCATCAGCTAAGGTAACAGCACTAACATCCTTGTTTCCTCCGATGCTAACAACCTTATTTTTAATTATGATTTCAATTTTTAGTGTAGTGATGATGGTACTACCCTTGTAGAGTAAATCCAAGGCCTTCCAATAGGCAGTTATATGATAGAGCAATGTCCATCACATGGAAGTCTATTTCATAAGTGCATTGACCAATTTAGAGTGGAATGATGATGCTTCCGACAATGATTCCACAAGTTCCATCAAACACTTACACAATCACGTGACCGTTTTAGATATGAGAGATATCATTAGGGAGCTTGTTCAAACATGATATGGGCATTACATTTAGAGCTAACTCATAATCAATAAACACCTTAGGCAATGTGCTACCTTTGCAATATACGGAGATGTGAAATGCTTTATAGTTTTCTCTTTTTCCATGAGTGATTTCATCATTGCTGAAAGATATACGATTGTCGATAATGATTTTGTTTACTAGACAATCTAACTAACCTATAGAGATGTCGAGAGGGACATATGGCTCATTTAAGGCCTTGAAGACAGCAAAGATATCTTGGCAGGTTGCTTGTTTAACTAATCGACGATGCTATATTTTGCTATGATTGATGAATTTAAGGAATTTTGTAGCATTTTTCTCACTTACTACCTTCTTAACAGTTATCGAATCTAATTTTTGGGTTGCAAACCTTAATGTCTAAGGAATAGGAGTAGTGTTCTTTTACTAGACTTTACTCCTTGATGCTACTAGGGCATAACATCTGCTACTCCGAGTTAGATGGCTTACCCTTGAAATATCAATATTAGCTCTTGTTGACTAGATTCTCCAATGATTAAATTTTTGTTTTCGTGTCTCTAAGGAACCACCTTGTTGTCCTTATAAAAGAAAGGTGATAGAAGTTGAATGATCATATTTGGCGTGGGCTGAACAAAGGCAGCTTTGGCACTGGGTTAGTTGTCAAATAAAATCAATGGCCTTCTAACTCCATAAGGAGGATGGCTCCCATCCCTTTTCATGGCATTGATAGATAGTATCAGGTTTGCTAACTAGGTATGTGAGGTTTGCTTTTTATCATAGAAGTCAATGCTACCCTCATTCATCATTCTTTGAAGTATAGCACAGAACTCTTTGCACATTTGAAGAGTATGGCCCTAAACAGTATGGAAATCATAATAGTCATGGGTTTTGTTTTCACTTTTTTGACCCTGTTAACCAAATTGGGTTGTACCAATATTTGCCAAACTAGATTCATTGGTGTCCTGTTCTTATCTGTAGTCTTTACGATCTTTCAATCCTATTTAATAGCCATTTTCTTTGCATCAGATTTAATATGGGCTTGGGATGAGTTGGTTCCAACTTTGGATTTTGACCTTTGTTTAACTTTAACTTTTTCTTTTCTTTTGCCCTTGAGATACTTCTTTTGTCTAAGTCACCTTTCATGGCTTCATCGGTCACTCCACATAATATGACTATGCTTGTGAAATTCCTGAAGAGCCTTTTTACTATCTTCTAATAATAAGGTGCTTGTAATGTGCTAATGAACCTAGCAATCATCTTTATCTCTGTTAATAAAGGGTGAATTCGGGTGACCTCTTTCATCCACTTAAAGCATAATGCTTGAAGCTTTCATCAGCTCTCTTTTCTATGTTTATAAAAGAAACTTGAAAACCAGTCGATAGTAGGTCTCTTCTTATCATGGCATTAACAAATGCGCTGATGCATTTGTCATGCTCCTTATAGAACTCAATTTCAGACGGTCCATCATTCCTTGGGCCATCTTTAGGAAAGGTGGACAATGTTACAGAATGTACCCTCAAGCGTAGTAGCAGTAAAATGGTTCAATGATTTTTTTACTCTAGTTTTGACACTTGATACTATTCCAGCCTTCATAAAAGCTTGCCATATCTTATTAATCACTACATTCACTCTTGGCTCCATATGGTTAGGAAATAGAATGGCTTCAATGTTAGGTCTAGGCCCTTGTTCGACCTTGGTCATACCCTTTTTTAATAGGCCCTCCACTTTTTTCTTGAACGAGGTGTAATTTTCAATAGAGTGACCTTATGGTCCAGCTTGGTGCTTACAATAGGCATTCTTATCATACTAACTGGGATACGGGAATGATCTCAGATTAATGAATACTAGGGCCAATAACTGACCTACCAATGGACAGAAGTAAATCTCTTTGTAAAAGTAAGGAAGTGGCTCAAAATGTTCTTTTCCTAGGATGCTTGTTAATTATTTAAAGGTTTTACGTTATTTGCATTGGAAGGTTGCACACCCTAAGCAACGTTTTGGGTGAAATTTAGTGCGAAGCTCATTGTTAGAGTGAACCCAATAGAATGGACTGGTTGTGATATTGGTAAGGTGAGATTAAAGCCTAGATATATCATGTTTGGGAAGTATATACTTTGTGCTGAATATTGATTCCAAGTGAACTTAGCAAGAATTTTGCTAACAACATTCATCTCCTTCTTTTTACCTTTGGCTATTGAATTTTTACTTAACCCATATGATTCTCTAATGGATATCTTGCCCTTTTTTATAATGTTATCAATCATTTCGCCTGATATGACCATATCCGTAAAATTCTTCATGGTGTTTCCTACCAACCTTTCATAGTAAAAAGCTTATAGGGTGCCAATAAACATGATCATCATTTTTTTCTCAGCTAAAAGAGGGTAAACTTGACCTACTTCTTTTGTCCACCTGTAAGCATACAGTTTTAAGCTTTGAAGGCTTTTTTTTCCATGTCCATAAAGGAAAAATAATGGATGGCTGCCCATGTCTAAATTCTTATAGGATCTAGCCCTATATACCAACAGATGGCTACCATAGCTAGGTTATCTTAGAAGTAGTTAATTAGTAACTTTTCATTCTCCTTGTATCTAGCCATTTTGTGGTAGTACATGGAAAGATGGACAATAAGGTCCATAGTCCCATTGTATTTTTCAAAATCCAACACTTTATATTTAGGACGGATGATAAGATGAGAAACTGTCCAAAAGACTTGGCATCTATAATCCTAAACTTGTCACTTTCTTCGATAGCTCGAAGGCAATTTTTGAGTTGCTAATACTTGTCTAAGTCTTCATCATTTTTCAAAGACCTTTTTACTCTTTCTTGTTTCGCTTGCTTATCAAGATCTAAAACTATTAGTCTTACTAGTAAAGAGCTTACACCTGTAAACCTTTAAACCAGATGGGGTACAACTGGGTTAATATAAATAAATGGTTGAGTTAATAGAATCATCACTACTGAAGGATGCTATTCATGTGATGCTCTTTTCTAAGCGTTGGTGGCTTCAATACCACCATTTAGGTTGCTCTCAAGATTGATCGATTTTTTTGTGTCGACGGTGCTTGTTTACCTTTTTTTCAAATCCCCGGACAATAGTTTTCTCCACTTCGTAGTCTGAGCTTGAGTTTTTTATTCTTACACAGTGCTTGTTTTTTAGACTCCCTATACATCTACTCAAGTTGTTTGATGCATGCTTGGTGATAATTTTCCATGGCTTTTTAAGCTTGAATTCCTCATTCTTATAGAGTGGTTACTTTTGAGACTCTGTATGCATCAGCTTAGGTTGTTTGATGCGTGCTCGGTGATCATTTTCCATGGCTTTCTGATGATTACGCATGTTATACCAATGATGAATGATAGGTTTCATGTTTTAAAGCACCTCCACTTTAGAATATTATTGAATTAGACCTTTATGATATGTCATGAGCATGCCTGATGAGATGCTAATAAGTATGCAATCATGATGATACATGACAAACAAGAATAAAGCAATAACAGAATTGAGTTAGTCATGCAAATGCAAGGGGGACAATTGGATTAAGAGTTAGCTTTAGTAATAGCATCTTTCATTAAAGTAACAAAATATAATGGTTACACATGATTACATTTAGAAATACTTGATGTGATTACATTATTGGATTACATGTTCCAAGAAATACGTAGTTCTTATTCGTTAGCTTGATGAGCAAGATGTTACATGTCAAGGATCAGGCTACATCCATCATGTATTCAACCTCTAATTGGGCTACTTGAATCTACTCAGTAAAATAGCAGTGGTGGTCTTGATAATTCTGGCATGCTTGATCAACCATCCATAGCTACTCTTATTCTCGTTGCTTCGAGGCCTTTACTAATTCATCAACTTAGCCTTGGTGAACTTGTAGAGAATGCTTTAAGTCTTGGATTTTGAGTGTTAGACCTTTATTCTCGACTTGGTTTGCTTTCAAGTCATGAGCTTAAGCTTCTAAATGTCCATTCTTTCTTTAATAAGTTGATACTAGGGCACGGGTTCTAACAAGCTTCTCTTTATTAACCTTGGCCTTTTTTCTCCATCGATGCAACTCTTTTTTGAGGGTAGCAATCTTTACCTCCAATTCTGCTAATAACTTGCTAAGGCATTAAGCCTTGTTCGCTTTACAAAACATCATATAGTCTTTTATCAGACTCTCAAGATCCTCTTTGAAGTGATTTTTCTTTTTAATGATCTGGCTTATTTCACCACCCCAAAGATAATGGTCCATTTCCAATTGTCTCTTTTTTTTTTTACTTTTAAACAAGTTATTTCTATGTTGAAGGTTGTCTTTTCTTACTCAAATTGTTGCTTACGCAATTCTATCTTAGAGGGGAATTCATCAACTAATACTTGTAATGTTTCAAAATAAGGTAAGGTATCATTGATGAGACGGACCCTTCATTCATCATATCCTAGAGTCATACTACTTTCTCTCCAATACCTCTCCATACATTATGTTTGTTTCTAAGCATGGAAGGCTAGCTGAACTTTAGATTTGTAACCAAGCTCACCATAGTCAAAATCTCACTGCTCTAGGTCTTGGATGAAGGAATGATTTATTGGCACTAAAATTGTCATAAGACTAAGATGGGCTAAGGCTTCCTCATAATCCCATAACTAGTAGACAACTAAAATCTTTGCATTAGTATATGATTGTATATGGTGAAAGCTAAGGGGCCTTTTATGCACCTTTTCCCCTCTAAGGTTTCAAAATTTTTGGACCTATTACTCCATAACTTGTCTTAAGGCCATTCCTTCTCAAGGACCTTGGAAATAAGACTAAAGCTAGGCAAGAAATTGTATGACATTCTCTTCTCTTTGAGATAAAAGTGGCTGATAACCCAAATATGAAAAAGTGATGCTTATCTAATAAAGCAACCTGTACCTATTTTCTTGTAAAAATGGAGAGCTTGAATGGTTTTAGAAATATGACTAGACCATATATCACCAAAACATAGATATCTTAAATTTTTTGGATGTCAATTGTACTCGTCATTGTTTCTTTTAGACTGACCCATTAAATGTACTCATTGTTCTTTTTCATCTTGATATGAGTCTCGATATTGCCTTGAGAATTTAAGCTAATCTTTTCTTGAAGGTTGGAGGTTGCAAATCCTTATAGTATATATTTTATCAGTCTTGGCTTTCTATGTTGAGCGATACGGTATATTCATCAACTATAAAGACCAAATCTTTATAATTAAAAGTGAAGCATTGATATGCTGGGTTCCAAAAATGAGATGCTACTTGCAACAAACCAACATCCAGATGAACTTGGAGTAAAAAGGCTATGTCCTTATATCTCTTCATGAATGATTCCCTCTCGATATTGTGCCAACTAGCCCATATATGCTTTAGATCTTGCCAATCATTTTGACGGTACCCTACATTGACTTTTTCATACATTGTTAAGACATACCTTAGTTTAAGAATGTCTCTATCTTCATGTTATTAGTGCTCTAACCTTGCTCAAACTTGCTTCAAAGGCTTCGATTAGAAATGGCTATTGCTCATGACAAACACCCCTTGCTGAACACTGCATTATTGACTAATTGTCCAATAATAATGATGATTATGATGAAATGATGCATGCATTAAATAGAAAATGAAAGAGAAATGAGTTAAAGACCATATGAAATAATAAGCATAATAATAAGGAATTAAAAAATAGCAACAAAAATGCATCATAAAAATTGCCCTAACAACAGGCGATACGACGCCTAAGGGTGACATCAATTGTGATAGCAAATAGATAGCATAACGAAATGTTCAGGGTAAAAACTACCCTTAATGAGGTAACATGATACCTCACAAGGACAAAACTGACCATTAAGTGGTGATATTCATTTGTCACCACCTATGGCAGGTACACATGAAGCCATAGTTTGGGAGCATGACAACTTGTTTAGGTCAGATGTAACTCTTTTAAGATGATAAGGGCATTTTAGGTGATAGCATTCGCTTATCATCACCCACTTATTGTAAAAGGTTAGTAGTAGAACATAATGGCATACCTTAAAATAATCATGAAATAAAATAACAAATACGTGTGACAATATTCGTTCATCATCACCTATGTAACCATGGTATATAGAAGTAAAGGTAAGAAGTGTTTCCCAGAGTGACCCTATTTTTTAGGTTATTCTAGAAGTGGTTCAATATGATTTTTCATGATTTGGCTCCTAAGGTTAAGTATATGGTTTTAAGTTTATGCTTAAATTTGTATCTAAATCACTTCTCCATCTAGTAAGAACAACTAAGACACCCCAATCCTAGGCCCATTGTAAGTTTAGCAGAACACATTCAATCTAGTGGATGGATTTCCCTACGTAAATGTGGAAGGGTATTCACGAGAGACAAAGGTAATTTACACCCTAGAAGGTCTTCCTATGCTATGCGAAGGGTTACTTACAAAAAGCGAATAGCTCACTTCCCTCAAATAATTGGGCTACTAACCTCACCATGCAATTTGGTGGGAATCTAGTGCAAATGCATGTGCACAAAGTATGCCAGGGAAATAATCAAACCTTTTGTTTTACCCTTTTATTACCATACTTATTCAAATTGATATTTATTAGGGAATGAGTAGTCCCTGATGATCATAGGATAAAAACCAAAGGGCATTATATCTAAATAATGATAAAAATAAAAAAACTTGAGAACTGAGCAAGAAATGGCTAGTCGTAGGCCTAACTCTCTAACTATGTACCAAATGGAGTCACTTTGTTATCGCCATGTACTCATTTTACTTCAGATGATCCGAAGGGAATGTGCATGACTTGAAAAAATAAGGTAGGTAGTGGTTATGTTGATTAGAGCCTTTTGGTTATCCTTTGATCGAGATTTGAATAAGGCATAATATATGGGCAAGAAAGATCATCGGTGAATTACTCTCTTTACTAGTCTTAAAAGGCAACTAGAAGGTAGTCATAACTTTGGAGTTGCCATCGATCATTTCAGGCTAAGCATGACCGCATGCCTAGAGTTCTTAAGATTTTGAATAAAATTATCCTTTTTTCTTAGCCTTGATTCGAACCTAAAGTGCTTATGTCATATTATATGACTCCATGGGGAGTTAATTGGTTGCTTTTTGAGGCGTTCGAATGTCTTAATAAAAGTGGTTCAAAAAATTAGGTCAATTTTAATTCTAAAAAATAAGGGGTAGCAATACACTATCTCCCTTCTCAAATTTATTTTGGGTAAATTTGGAGTTGTTGGAAAGTGGACAAGGTGTCATTACAAAGGTAATTCGACAAGGTTTAATGTAAAAATTTTCCAAAAATCCTAGAAAATCACTTTCTAGGTGAAATTAATTTTTGAAATTGGGTTTCTTTTGAAACTGGTAGCATGTGCAGGAGAAAAGCATAGTAGACTTTAGAAAATCATTTTAGACTCATTTGGTATTGTTAAATGGCCAATGATACCATTCCAAGAAGGGAATTTCACAATCTTTCTAGGAAAATATTTAAAAAAATTTGGTGGGTCGAAATGGCCTAAACAGAATATAGTTCACTGGTTCTAGCAATCTTGCAGAGTGAGAGTTTGAAAAATTATAACTTCATTATCCAAAATGGTCCAAGTACAAATGAAACACTATTAGAAAGGTAATTCAATGTTCTTTGAAGAAAAATATCAAAAAATTCCAAAAAAATGTGTTTGGGTTTGAAAATAATTTTTTATTGTGGGCATGATGCTACTAGAGTAGAAGCACGAGAGTTTTCTAGTATTTTTTATTTTTTAGGATTAAACCCCAAGCAATAGATGTTTGAACATTTGTAATAGAAAGGAATGAGTGACATGGGTATCATGAATTCATTTTACAATCCTAGAGTAGTTTGGGAAGATGAAATAACCCACTGACCATGCCATATGTGAGGGCAATAAGCTCTAGATCAAGGCGTAAACATTTTAAAATAAGTAAAAGGCTATTTATTTTGGAAACCAAAACTTACAACTTCATTTGACCATGAATCCAAACATAGAACACATGATTTATCCCCAAGATTGGAAGACCAATTTTGTGAAAACTTTAAATCCATGCCATTCTCTCTTTATTGGAGGTAGGTAACATATATTTACCTTGAGGGGTTTTCCGTTTAAATCAAAATTTTGCAATCAATAAGCAAACATGCTAAGAATAAATTTGTTTTCTTACCAATCAAAATTAAGGTTGACTTTGTCAACACATTCCTAGCCATTAGATTGATTTTTGACTAGTCTAATTTATCACCAATGGTTTAAATTTTGTCTTTTTAAGTGTAGAGATTTTTTTCAATGAAAATAAAAATCCAATAAAAATAAAATCTAAATTTTTTAACCAAGAGGGGACAAGATTTGTAAGATCTATGACAGCAAAGCATGGAGGATATGACATGAATTAATGAGATTTAACCAAACTGGCAATAAAAAATCAAAAAAATAAATAAAAATGGAAAAGAAAATGGCTATTTTTGGTGGCAATTTGGATGACACTTAGGAAGGTATTAAGGGAATTCATTTATTCATCATTTTCCTCTAACCAAAAAACTCTCTTGCTCTTTTAGATATTGGAGAAAAAGTTTGCAATAAAATTTTCATGAAAAAGTTTCATTTTTTAGTTTCAAAGTGTTGAAATTAAGGGTTTTTATTTGGAGAAAGGTATATTTCTTTTAATTTTCTTTCTAAGGTCATTTCCATTTTCACCATTTCAATTCCATGTTCTCCATTTTTAGAAGGTAGCTTCATGATCCTTATTTATTAAGGTGATGAAGCTTGAGCCATAGCATGATTTATGCTTTAAAGGCTAAGCTTGGAGCCATGACCTTACTTCCTTGATTTTTGTTCAAATTTCATTAAACCTTTTTTTTTAGTTTGAATGCTTTAAATCATGTTCGTATGTGCTAAAACAAATTTTAATGCTGATGGATTTCATGGATGGTACATGGTTGTATTTAGTATATTTTATTTTTATTTTTTCATATAGTTTATGAATTTTTTTAAGTATTTATGCTTTCAGAATGTTTGTTGTGTGTTGAGCTTGGAAGTACTCTAAGATGAAATTAGCATGCATTTAGGTCTAGTTTCATGAAAAGTTAAATTTTAGGGGTTGTTTTATGAATAACCAAAATTTTAGGGCTAAAAAGTAATTTTCCTCTAATCTTTAGGCCATTTAGGAGTTGTTTTAGTTCATGGCTGCACAAACCCTTAAAGACCATTTTATTATTTTTTTCAAAATACTTTAAAATCAATTAGAGGTATTTACATACCTAAGTCAATAGGTAGTGGCTAGGAAATAGAAATTTTTAATTTTTAGGCATTTTGGGGTATTTAGCAATTTTAGAAAAATTTAGGGACTTAGTTAAAAATATCAAAATATTTTGAGCACTTGGGTGCTTGGCCGAATTGTACTAGAAACATTAGATAATTTTCCTATGTGTTTTTGATGAGTTTTGGTGTTTTTTTTTTGCAATTTAATCTACTTAAGGACTAATTTGCAAATTTATAAAAGTTTAGGGACCATTAGCAAAATCTAGTATTTTGGTCAAAATGGTCATCTCTAACATAAAATCATCCATTTAGAATATTTCTAAAGTTCCACTGGTCCTTCGATGGGGTGGAGAAATATTAAAACCTTTCGTATTCTTTCAGTTTTTTATTGGAATATGAAATGCAATTTTAAAAAATTTAGGGACTTAATTGCGTTTTTGCATTTTAGGTAAGTTTAAAATTTAAATACCCACTTACGGTATTTTAGGCAAAAAAACACTTCTAGCATTTTTAGCCAATCTGGGCCTAGTATGCAATTTTGAGAAATTTAAAGACCTACTAGCAATTTTTACAGTATAAGTCATATTTGTCATCTAAATTATCTATTTAAGATAAAAAAGTTAGCGCCTAATATTTCTATGTTCTTCAAGGTTATTGGGATACTTTTATATCGAAGGTAAACCCTAGTGGCATTTTGGTAATTTTATTAGAATTGAGTCTGATGTAGTCACCAGGATGCTTTTATGCCAAAGGTGTGTATTTAGCCTAAGTTCACCTTTCTATGATTATTTTTTAGTCTTTTAAGGTTACCGAGATATTTTTATCTTAAAGGTGTACCCCAAAGGCATTTTAGTAATTTTGCATTAGTACTAAGTCTTATGTGATTACTAGGATAATTTCATGTCGAAGGTACATATTTGGCATACGTTCATCATTTTAGACTATTTATGGGTCTTATATACTCTATTAATATCTTTAATAAAATTAGAATTTTTTTAAGAAAATTAAGGCAATGTTTCCAAGTTAGAATATACGTAGAATTTTTGCCCAAAATATGAGAGGGGTTTTACAAATTATTTTAATAATGAAATATCCTTTTCAAATCGAAAATCAAGATTTTTCATAAATTTTGGAAAAATAAAACCTTTTGTATTCCTTAAATCCCTCTAGTAGAGTGTGAAAGATTTTTTAATTTTTGAAACCTTTTTATGTTCCTCTGGTTTTTTAGTCAGGTACAAAAGAGAATGATAAAAAAAACTTTCATTTTCCACGGGTCCTCCATTAGAGTACATAAGAGATTTTTTATTCAAAATATTTCAAAAACATAATTTTCCTGACACATAATAATAAATTGGTTTCATAAGTTGGGAATTACAATTAAATTCCATATATTGAAACTGGATAAAAAATTCAAATTCAAGTCAACATAAAATTAATCAGGGACCAATTTTTGGGCATCACGAGAGGGTCGATCCTTACTTGTAATTGTAACTGACTCCTAAACTCTTTTATATGATCTCTGTTATGATCATGGACCTTCGAGTTATTATTTTAGCGTTTCAAACCCTCAAAATATGAACTATAATAGGTGACCAATCATACCTAGCCTAAACAGATTAGTGGCAACTCCAAATAAATAGTCATTTTGTATTGATTATTTGGGGTTTGAGTCGAGTGAGCGATCATTTCAACCACCTAGTCACCGAAAATAAGAAAATATAAATACTGATACGACCTATAGAAATTAGAGAATATAAAATAGTGATTACCAATAAATATGGGAACAAAGGCCGTTTAAGTCAGGCTTGGTCGAGATTCGTATTTAGGCCACGTTGCGATAAAGAAGTCAGCGTACTAGGTGATTGTTACTTTTCTCTGATATCATGCTTAGATTTTAATATGCAAATTACTGAATACAATGCATGTAGAATGCATATGATGAACTTTTATAATTATATTTTCTAATTTATGAGTTTTGTCATTATTCATTATGGATAATCTCTAATCTAGCCTATTTTGGAGTTAAGGTATTTTTAAAAAAATGACAATTCTCTTTTTCATTTGGTGGAGTGGGCCTATGCCTCTATTTGGAGTTAAAGGCATCTTCAGAAAATGTTATGGATATCTCTTTGATTTTAGCAAAGGGAGCCAGTGCTTGAACTTAAAGAGAAAGGCATCTTTAGAAAATGTTAAGGACAAAATGAGCCTACTTCTATTCTTAGAGTCAAAGGCATCTTTAAAATATGCTAGGGACAAAATAAGCCTACTCCTATACTTAGAGTCAAATGCATATTCAGAAAATGTTGTGAATATCTTCTTGTCTTTTGGCAAAGGAGTCTGTATCTGTCTTTAATCTTTCTTTTAGGGAATTATCTAAAAAATTCATTTTTTTATCGAGAATTTTTCTTTGATCATGTTTCCTAAAGTCTTTTCCTTAAATTTTATTCGAGAAAGTTACCTATCCACCTCAATCTTTCCTAGAATGAGTAAAAGGATTTGACATATTAACTAAGGTTCATGTAATGTTTTGACCATATTCCTAAGTAATACAAGGAAATCTTTTTGCCATCATTTTTATTTTCTAATTTCTTAAATTGTTAATCTTTTGACAAAAATGTTAGTAGGGCTAAAAGGTAATTTGACAAACGTATAAATAAATTATGCATTTGTATTTCAATAAGAGAAAGAGATACAACATTGGTTTTCAATAAGAGTAAAAATAAAGGTGAGGCACAGAAGGAATTCTGATATTAGTTAAATAGATAGAATCTCTTATTCAATTCTTTAGAGGTCTCTCCTAAATGGAATGTTTGCTTTTATGCAAATCCATCTCTTGAGAAAGTTCCTACCCATGCCATGCCTTTTTCCAGCATTAACTTTTTGGCACTTTATGCTTTCCTTATTCTTTACCAAATGCTCAAGTTGTCCTCTTCAAGTTTTCAACTCAAAACCTCCCCTTTTTATGGCCTTTGATTTGACACCTTTTAGGATTTCATTCATTTTTTTATCTTTTATTTTCTCTATATTTTTCTTTTTAATTTTAATTTTTTTTCAAATATTGCCATTTAGGCATAAGATTTTTTTTACATTGTCAGAATTTATAGGGTTTGGTAAAATATTCCCATTCATTTTTGCCAAAATCAATGCTCCTCTAGAAAATGATTTTTGAACCATGTAGGGCCCTTCTCAATTAGGTGCCCATTTCCCTTGCGGATCCTTTTGGTCTAGAAAGTTTTTCTTCAATACCAATTCCCCTTCATGGAATTGCCTTGGGCAAAGTTCTTTTCACAAGCTCTCATCATCTTCTGGTACATTAGCTTTTAGCTTTTTTTCTTCAATGAAGTTTTATTGTTAATATCAATCTCAGACCTATTCAGCTTCTTCAAGCTTGGCTTCCATCAATAAAGGAGCAAAGTGATGTCATCTTTAATTGGCAATACAACCTATATGCCATATACTAATGATTAAAGGGTTGCCCTTATTGAAGTCCATATTTAAGTCTGATAAGCTAAAAAGATGAAGGGGAGCTTCATATGCCAATACTTATAAGTCTTCACCACTTTCCCATAATTCTGTTAATGTTGTTATTGGCTACTTCTACAGCTCAATTCATCATCAGATGGTATGTCATTGAAGTGTGATGTGAGATTTTGAGTTGGGTACATACCTCTATCATTAATTTATTATTCAAATTAGAAGCATTATCTATTATAATTCTCTAAAAAATTTTGAATCAGCAAATGACACCGTTGACCTCGTTACATTTGTATAAGAGGCAACTTTAACCTATTTGCTAAAATAGTCTATGGCCACCATGATGAAACAATGATAGGTTAAAGTTATAAGGGTAATTGGGCCAATAACGTCCATGCCTTATAGAGAGAAAGGCTATGGTGCAGTTATGACATGCAATGGTGGTACATAGATCTTGTCAGCATAGACTTAAATTTATTGCAATTCAGGCATACTTGATATAGTCACCCTCCATAATCATCTAGAAGTATGCCAACCTCATGATTTATCTTACCATTTTATGTTCATTGGCATGGATTTTGCAAACCCTTTTATGTACCTCTTCCAAAATTTTCTATGTTTTAAAAGCATTCACACATCTCAACAATGTCTAATCAAACTTTTCGCATAGAGAATCTCACCATCGAGAACAAATCTTATTGCCAACCTTCTTAGTGTCATTTTATCATTTTCAGAGGCATTATTTAGGTATACTTGATCCTTGAGATATCTTTTAATGTCAAAATACTACAAAAGACCATCTGCTTCCACTTTACATGATGATATGTAGGAGATTCATATATGCTCATCTAAATTAGGGTTACTTCTTGCTATTCATTCATTTTGAACATAAAAGCAAGGTTGGCTAGAGCCACTACTATTTGATTATCATCCCAAGACAAATGGATGAAATCCATCTTCTTAAAGTCTTTTAGCAATTCTAAAATCAATCTTTTAATCGTATCTACCTTGAATCTTGAGTCTCCTATTCTTCATATAATTAATAAATCATTAAAACTGAATCCTTATGGACTTTCATTCTTTGAGCTTTCTTTTCTATGGCTGTGTGAAGTCTCAGACACACGCCTTATATTTTGCCACATTATTTGTGCAATCAAAGTCTAATATGGTAATGTAAAGATATTAGTCTCCTTTCGAGGATATCAGAATTCTCTTAATTCCAGGATCCACAGCATTTAAGGCTCCATGGAAATACATCTCCCATATCTATTCCTTTGGTAGTTTTCCATCTTCTTCCATCAAGATATTCATTAAATCTTCATTAGGGAAATCAAAATCTAGAAACTGATAGTCATTAAGCGCTTGACTTGCTAGGAATTCAGTAATGGCACTTTCTTTTATAGCTTTTTAAATCACAATGACTATATCATATTCTACTAACTAGATCTGTCATCTACCTATCCATCCAGATAGTGTTGGTGTTTCAAAGAGGTATTTGATTGGATCTATTTTAGTAATTAGCTAAGTGGTATGATACAACATGTATGGTCAAACCCATTTTGTAGTCCAAACTGAGGCACATCATATCTTCTCTATTGGGGAATAATTTACTTCATAGTTTAGGAACTTTTTATTAAGGTAATAAATGGCTCTTTCTTTTTCTTCCCTATTTTGTCATGTTGCCCTAGCACACATCCTATTAACCTCTTGAATACCATGAGATAGAGTATGATAGGATGCCTTAGAATTGGTAGTACTAGAACCGAGGGACTCGACAAGTAATGCTTCACTTTCTCAAATCCTCTTTGGCACTTTTTAGCCCATTCTCCTGGGTTGTGCTGTCAAAAGAGACAAAAAATTAGATCATATTTGTCCATAATTTGGGAAATGAAACAGGCAGTGTAATTCAATCTCTCTAGGAAACTTCTTACTTCTTTTTGCATGTATGGAGGTGGCAATTCCTGAATGGCTATAATTTTATGAGGATCAACCTTAATCCCTTTTTCACTTACAATAAAGCCCAATAACTTTCTTGATCTTATGCTAAAGGTATATTTTATCGGATTCAACTTCAATTGATACTTTTTTAGCCTTTTGAAAAACCTTTGTAAATCTATGACATGCCCTTCCTCCTAAGGCAATTTCGTAATTAAATCATCCACGCATACTTCAAACTTTTTATCCATCATATCATGGAATGGAGTGAACATTGCCCTTTGATACATTCCCTAGCATTTTTTAATCCAAAGGGCATTACTTTATAACAAAAGACATATGACATTGTGACAAATGTGGTTTTTTTCTTGTCCTCCGATGCTATTTTAAGTTCGTTATACCTTGAGAATCCATCTGTTAAAGAAAACGGATTGTTCTTTATGGTGTTGCTAACTAGACTATCAATATAGAGAAGAAGCTTGAACTTGCTTTATTCAAATCCTTGCAATCTATGCCTATTCTAACTTTCTCTCTTTTTAGGAACTAAGATAGTATTCATAACCTACTCTGGGTATTTTGCTACCTCGAGAAATTTAGCCTTAAATAATTTCTTTACTTATTTTTTATTCTTCAAAAGCATTTTCATTTCATTCTTTTTAACTTTTGCAAAATCGGCTTGCATCATGGTTTTAGAGGTAATTCATGGACCATGATCTTCACATCTAATCCCAGCATATCTTGATAAGCCATGCGAAGACATCTTGAAACTCCTAGAGTAAACATAATAATTCTTTCCTGGTAGTAGGCATAAAAGAAATCCTTATTATAATCTCTTTTCTATGATCCTTATCATTCCCTAAATTTATCTCTTTTATGGGCATTTCATGGGGCATTATTCATTTATCTTCTTGCTCAATTATTTCAACAAATCGAGAGGCAAATTATAATCATCAACATTTTCTTCAAAATTGACCTCATTCAAGCAAATAGCCTATTCACAATTGACCTCTAAATCCTAATTAAGATAATCTACTTCTAATTGATTCAAAGATCTATAGATCTATAAAGGTAAAGTGAAGGAAAGAATAGGCAAACAAATATATGGCATGATTTATGTATGTGTATGTAAAAAGAAAAAGAAAAACAAATATATGGCATGATTTATGTATGTGTATGTAAAAAGAAAAAGAAATATTGGCATAAAAGATATTAAAATATATGAAAAAAGGTTATATCTATTTCATTTCTGAAAATGATTATTTAACATTTTAAGTTCTTAAAAAAAAATCCTTGTATGTCAAAATGAGTTCCTAGAATTATTTGGGAATTGGCCCAAACACTATAATGTTCTTGGTAATAGTCTATTTCTTCTAGATGTATTTAGAAGGACATTAGCAGATTCCACTATTATTGTAAGCCCTGCAAGCTAATTGTTGTGGCTCGTAAGGCATATCATTTAGTGATTTTATGTGATCAAACATTATATTTATTGAAAGTCATAAAGTCATTTCTTTATTCATAAGATTTAATATAATTGTTATAAATATCTTATATGGATAAAGCCCATGAAACACATTGGCCTTGCAAGGGAGTTGTAAAGAGTTATAATTATGGGATCCTTATGCATTCAAGCCGTGTTTCTAAAACCATTCTTGGTCATCATATTATCAAAATAGGTCATTGACAATGCAAAAATATTGGCATGTGTAAATATCCATGCCAAGGATGGATGCAATTGATCTCATAAGTTAAACTATAGAGATACATAGGGACATCATGTAGGTGTTTTCTATGGTAACAAGTTCATTACACATAACCTACTATAAGAGTCCATTTTGTATTTCACTCAAGTGCCTATGGAAACATTCTCATGTGTCAGTAGCGTAAGAAATCCTTACACTTGTGACACCAAGTTGTCCATAAGAGGAGTGCCATGCTTTGATTCCATCATGAATGGGCCCATAATAGATGGATACTTATGGTTGGGTCGTTTTGGGTATGGCATGAATCGTATGGTAGGTGAATGAGTGGCCCAGAAAGGATTCATCACCCCAAGTGATATGAAGAGATATATCTCACATCTAACTGGCCCGTGTTAACTCAGAGTCTTGGCCAAGGCAATATTTATTATGGAGTTAACACATAGGGGTTGCATACTAATATAGAATTGGCTAAGAGTAGACTCTAAAACATGCTCTTGCTAATTTTGGGATATATGATAAAAAGATATTCATTACACTAAAATACTGAACACTGAAAGGCTTGTTTAAACTATCTTGGCACCCAATGCATGTTGGGTGGCCATGATGCATTATTAGATGCCAATCTTGGTCTATATATAAAAAGTGTTCTTAATTAGGCTATTTAATATTTATCACTAATATGACAGGGGCTAGTGGATCACATATATAAGGGTGATTAGTATAAATTAATTTCAAACTAGTTTTATATGTCAAGTAACGGTTACTTAGGCTCAATTTGAATGAGTTCATATGGGTCAAGGGGAAAATTATAATTTCATCAAAATTAAAATTTTAACCCTAGATATATTAACCTATGTTTGCCATTTCATCTAGATAATAAAGGACTTAAAAAATCAGCTAAGAAACCTATAAAATTAGGTTTTGCATTTTCTCTAAAATCCTTGAAGAGGGATTGTGCAGTTTTTCTTGGAGAAAATTCATTTTTTTTAATTTTGTTTCTTAAATCAAGATCTTTTTAGTGCAAAGGAAGGTTTATTGAAACATAAGCTACTAGATGGCTCCCAGCAGCAAAGTCTTTTCCTTATTGAAGGTTTTCTAGGTCACTTATATGGATAACCATTAGAGGCCAGATGCTTGGATAGCTTTAGTTTATGGCAACTGGGCTCTGTGAATTTGATGATTGAGTCATGGAATTACTGAATATCTTCTCAAGATTAAGGTATGTTTGAATCTTTATTAGATATTTAGGTTTCCTAATCTAAAAGATTAATCAAGATCATACAAGATGATCTTATTTAGGGAGTCTCGGATTATCTTTATTGTTATGTTTTTACTGCCACGTTTATATGTTATTCACAAATTGTTTTAATTTGATTACTTGCTATTTGAGACTTCCTACAAGTGGTATCATAAGTCTCCTTGCATTGATTTGATTAATATTGTGTTTTAGTTGTTATTGACTCAAGATTTTATTGTTTTTATGCTATCTTGATCCGTTTTTAGATTTAAAAATTAAACAAAATTGTTTCTCTCTAATTTTTAAATTTCCAAAAAGTTAATTCATGTTTATTACCCAATTTTAATTAATTAAAATATGGTTTTTATTAATTAAATTGATATTGGATTCATTGGTTAACAATTTGGTGTTAACCAATGCTAGGTTTGCTTTGTTTCAGTATTTTGATGGTGTTGATTTTTCAGGCATCCATTGCTGCAATTGTTTCTCTGTTTTTCTACCTTAAAAGTGTCATGAAAGGTTCATAACACTTGCTGGAACAATCAGGTTAAAATTAGAGTTGAAAAAGTTTCAATTCTAGGCTAAAATGGGTGCACTAAATATGTGTAAAGATTGCAGCATCTTATCTTCTTTCTTGGATCTTGGTGCAACATGAATGGTAGCAAGGAGTTGCTATGAATTTGTTGTCCTTTTAGAGGTTTAGTGGGAGGAAGACAATAGTGTTTGAATTGAAGTAGGATGGCTATGATAGCCATGCATGGGATAGAGTCCTAATTAGACTAGGATTCCTCTAAAATTTGCACCAATCACAATCCTACTTGGAGTAAGACTTATCCAATTTTAATTTTCTTGAAATTTCATATTATCAGATTAAATTAAATGAAAATTCTAAAATAAATAAAAATGCTAAAAGTTAGCATGGTTAGCATAATATACCTCCCTAAGAGGTTGAATCCAATTAAAACTTTTATATATCATCAAACACGTAATTATCCAATTGTATTATTTTTCTTAAATTGTTTAAGATATAAATTGAATGATATAATATGCATGGAATTAAAATTCAATTAATTTGATTAATTGAAAAATATATTTAATTTAAATGATTAAACTTTTTTTGAATAGGATTTATTTTAATTTGATTAGAATAAATGAGAATCATGCAAGAAAATTGTTTTCCTAATTAAATTAAATATGGATCAATAATTTAAGCATCAAAATTTGGTAACTTGACTTTAAACCACATGTTTATATATATTCATAATTGTTGTCGATGTATAGGTGATTATGGACTAAGCCTATTATTGTTATGGATGTATGGTTGATAGTTTATGGATGTTTAAATTTTTTAAATAGGGTCTACAAACACTACCTTATCTCTATTTTCTCTAAGGTTGTAAAATTCTTTTCTCACTTGAATCCCCATGAATGTAACTCGATGTTTCTTTTTTGCAAATATATTTAGATTACAAAAGTGTAAATTTAAGGTTTGTTAGGAAAGATTTTGTAACTTAAAGATAGAGATCCAAGTGAAGGCACCATGCAACTTGGTAAATTGCAAGAAGCTTTTGAAGACTTTATATGTAATCACTTAGAGATTGACCAAGCAATTTCCTTTGATTGCTCAAGGAAATTTCACTAGATAGTAGTCCATAATCATCCAAGTAGTATGCATGGTAGTGGATTTATTTTATGCAATATTATAAATGCTATCATGCAAATATGATGAGACCTTAATTAAAAGACAAAATAAATAAAACAAAATCCCTCGTACAATATTTGAGTTAAGTGCTTTGCATGATAAAGACGCCTTCTATTATTCATAACAATATACCCAAGTTCTGATCGAAGGTGATTTTTTAAGTCGCTCAAGGTCTTTTCTACCCGAATAGCCTGATTTATTAGTAATGGGTCTTATTCAACTAACATTGTATGGTTCAGATGTGTCACACTTGACCATATGATGTTAGAGGCGATGGTTAGGCGAATTGCGTATGATGGATTTAGGCAAGAGTTGCCACTTAACTGATCTTCGAGTTGTTTAGAGATATAATTGGTTAGCCATGTTACCCACCTAACTAGGCTTATTGAAATTTGTTGAGGCCCTTATAGTTGCAACATGTTGAAAGGGATCCTGGCCCACTAGAAATACCTTGAAGAGATTTTCAAATAATAGTGAGGGCTATTATTTTTAAAAAAATAGTGGAAGGACCAATAAAGATTGAATACCTTGTCATTATTGGTTTAATACATGAATAACTAATATATACTCATTTTATACTAGGTTGTTGATAATGGTATTTACATTAATAACATTACAAGGCATACTTGATGCCATAAGCCCAAAGTGTTTAGACTGTATTGAAAAGTGCTCTCAATAAATGAAAGGTAGTTGACCTTTACATGATTGAATTGAACTATTCTACTATTAATATTACCTCTTCAATAATAGATTCAAGATATGGATCTCACTTACGTAATGACATTAGCATGTTAAAGAATAGTAGAAAATTAGGCTCTAATAAGGTAACTCTGAGAATGGGCAATGGATCAAATGTTGAGGCCATTGCCTTTGATACTTGTAACTTATTATTGGCATGACCATAAAACTAAAATAATGTCTTTGTGTTCTAGGATTGTCTAGAAACATCATTTTAGTTTCATACATCATGATAATTTCCAATTTAGGATGAAAGGCAATAGTTGAACAATTATCCTAAATGACATGGTCTATGGATTAGCCTCAACGCAGAATAGGCTATTTGTATAAGATCTAGATATGCCTTTACTCAATATGGATGTGAAAAAAGCAAAGAGTAATGACCCAAATAAAACCACATCTGGCATTACAGGTTATATCAATTAAACTTGAATAGCCAAGCTATATAAATAAGGCTATCTAGACCTATTTGATTTTGAATCATTTGGGACATGTGAATGTTGTCTCCAAGGAAAAATGGCCAAGACTCCCTTCACTAGTAAAAGTGAAAGGGCTATAAATTTATTAGGCTTAGTCAGAGAATGCCAACCAACGAATACAAGGGCTAGAGATAGGTACTCTTACTTTATTACCTTTACCGATGATTATTGAAAGTATGGTTATATGTACTTGTTGCCACGTCCCCTTTTTCTATTTCTTTTTGGATAATTTGAAGTAGGTGGGCATGACTTAAAAGATATATGGTGGTGTGGTTGAGATTTTGGGTTTTGCCTTGATCAGGATTTGTTTAGGCGTGATAATGTGGAAAGTGGAGAGACTGTCGAACAAATTACTCATTCAACTAGTCTTAGAAGGTTACTATGAAGTAGCCATAAATTTGAAGTCACCATCGATCGCTTTGAGCTAGGCAAGATCGGATGCCTAACGAAAACAATGTTTCAAGTTTCGAAACTCAAAATATTGATTTCGAGGTCTACAAGGTCCAGAGATTCATTGGTTGGGTTCGAGAGTTAGTTACACGCGGAGAAGGAGTAGCGCCCCACGACGCCTAAAATCAATACCTGCTAACTATATCTTTCTCCGATCTTGGTTTAATCAGTTCCATTTGGTCATTATTTAGATATAGTTCCTATATATGCTTGAACTTTTATGGAAATTGTAAATCCAGGTTTTGAAAGAAAATTTGATACCATTTATGCCCCGAGAAAGTATGAGAAGCATAGGGATTTTTTTATGAAAATAATTTTTAGATTAAATTTTGAAATTTTGAATATTCCATATTACGCAGTGGAGAGATATCAACATGGAACATTACCCTGTAAAAAATTTTTTTGAAAAAAAATTTTAAATATGAATGCACAATAATCACTACAAAAAGAAAAGGTGTTGGTAAGATGAAAAAGAATATAATAATATCATAAACAAAAAATCACAAATAAAAGAATGTAAAAAGGAGGGATAATCAGAATGTATCTCATAATTATCTTCAATTATTGAAGAATAACCAGGATGATAATTTGGAGACGTATTTGGATTTAGTGGTAATTTAAGAGAAGAAAAAGTTTTAATTGAAAAAAATCTGGATACCCGAAAGAGAGAACAATTTTAGATTTTGAGGTCAAAATGGGATTGGAGTATCCCTTCAAAGAGGTAGGCTTGGAGTATCCCCAAAATATAAAGATTTTGATATCTTAAGAAAATAATTAAGAATATGAAATATATCTGAGAAAGAAAATTTTAATTTAGAAAACGTAGTTAGAATATCCCCTCAAAGTGGTAGGGTTAGAGTATCCCTAAGAATAAAAATCTTTGATGATTTAAGGATATAATTAGGAATTTTGAATAAATCCAAGAGCGAAGATACAAGTTTTTAATTGGAAAAATGGGGTTAAAGTATCCTCTTAGAGTATTAAGGTTGGAGCACCTCAAAAGATGAAAATTCTTATTATTTCTAAAAGAAAAGGATTTTTTTGAAAAAAGTTATTTTTAAGAATAGGAATCAAAGATTTAAATAAAATATACTTTTATCTTAAGCTTTGATCCGAGCCTAAAGGGTTTGCATAGTAAAAGAACTAGTTAAACACATTTTAAGACATTCGAACGTCTCTATAAAGGCGTATCGAGAATTGGATTAAAAATAGAGGATAACATAGAGTTGTTTCCCTTCTTGAATTTAATTTGAGTTCACTGAAGGCTTCAGAGGGTAATAAGATACCGTTAGAAAGGTAACTTAATAAGCATTAATATACAAATATTCCAAAAATCCTAGAAAATCACTTTGTAGGTGTAATTAATTTTTGAAATTAGGTTTGTCTCAACACTAGCAGCACATATAAGGGAAAAGGCATGATAGACTTTGAAAAATCATTCCGGACTCATTTGAAATCATTAAATCACAAACAATACCTCTCCTAAAAGGGAATTTTGCAAACTTTTTGGGGAAATATTTTAAATATACAAAAAATCATCTAATAGACCGAAACAGTGTGAAAAAAATGTAACATATTGGTTCAAAGGGTTCCAGATAGCAAAGGTTTGAAAAATCATAATTCCTTCATCCGTAATGATCTGAAGGCAAATAAGACACCGTTAAAAATGTAGTTTGAAAATAAATTTTTTAAACTCAAGCTACAGTACTGCTAGAGCAAAAATAAGGGATTATTTGATTTTTAGGGTCAAATTTGGGTTATGGATGCCCGAACGACCACAACACGAGGGAAAAAAATGACTTGGGCATCATGAGTTTATTCCATAATCTCAGAGTAATTTGGGATGATGAAACAACCCATTAACCTTGCTATCATGAAGATGTTAAACTTAAGATTAAAGTTTAATGTATTTTCAACTAAAAAGGTCATGATTGAAAAATTGCACCTTAAAACTTATCTTACCATGAATCCAAATTTGAAATGTTTATTTTCTCCCTAAGATTGGATGACCAATTTTATGAAAACATTAAATCCATGCTATTCTCCATCTATTGGAGGTAGCATGCACTTAACTTAGAGATTTTTTGAAAATCAAATTTTTAGTAAATAAGCAAGCATCTTGACAGAGATAAAACATGCAAACACACAAAGATGATATTTTGACATGAAAAAAATGATAAATAAGGTGCATGGAAATGATAACTTTATGAATGGCATCAAAATAATGTCATGAAAGATGATGTCAACATATTTAAGCAAAAAAAAAACATGCTGGAATTTTCAAGACAGCATTTCTATGTCATAAGACTCCTTAAAATGCAAGATAATACATGAACACACTTAATACATATTAGGAAAAACATTCAAGCATGTGTTAAGCATGTGAAAATAGGTAAAACATGTTAAGAAATGCATGAGTAAAAGACTATTTCGATGATAGAATAAAATGGAAGAAGTTTGGCCTATCAAGCAACATCAAGGCATCGAAAGAACATCAAGATCTTAAGACTACCATAAGCAAGGCAACAATAATGCATGGGAGTCCTAGGATGTCATGGTGGCATAAATGGTTCACTAAAATAATGCTAGTGCCAGAAATAAGAAAAAAAATAGAGCTAGGTGAGAAAATAAACTAAAAGCTTTAAGCTTTAAGCTTTAGCCTTTTTCCATAAGCAACAACTTTAGGCTTAACTTTTTTTTATTTTTTTTATGTTGATGTTCAAGGAAGTGATGAAAAAAAGAGTTTTCCAATAGGGTGTTGATGGAAGGTGGCTTTAAGAGGAAGAATGAATGGAATAGGGTCTTAAAGGTGTTTCTTATTATGGTTTAGAAGAGCTATGGGAATTAAAGAAGGTTAAGGATAGAAGGCAATCGAACAATTTTTTTTAGAGTGTTTTAGGGGTTGAAGGTTGCCAGAGTTTTTTTTTCTTGAGGTTGCTGGAAAAACAATCCCTCATACTAAGCTAAGATTGGCTCTCTTTTAAATTCAAGGTTCAGCTAATGCTTTTTGGAGACAAAACAAGGGTATTATGGGATATTCCCTTATGTACTAGGAGACAACTCTAGGTACTATGCTCAGCTGCCCTTATTGCCATTGGTTCTACCATGCAAAGTGGTGGTGTAGAAAAGCAATGGTTGCCTGCAACTAGAGAAAAGCCAGACATGCCCTCTAACGAGCCATATATTTCATGAAAATAACCTTTTTCCTTGGTTATTTGGGCTTTAAAAATTTTTTTAAGTCCAATCATGAGCCTATAGCTAAGGCTTAATATGAATTATAATGATTTTTGGTGCAGGAAACATGTTTGAATCAAATTTTTTAAGGTTGAAAAATGGCTTAAATTAGGCAAAAATACCTTGATGTATTGATACAAAACATGTTGTATCGATATGCATGGTAATTTTTACCTATGAGTATCGATACAATGAAGTGTGTATCAAACCAAGAGCAAAAAAATTATTTCTAGTCTCGAAACCTAGAGCCTTGTATTGATACTCAATGAATTTGTATCGATACTTTTGCTTGTGTATCGAGACATTTTGCTAAAAATAATAACTTTAGCTACTACCAAGGCATGTATCAATACAAACATGCTATGTATTGATACCACACCTTATGAATCGATACCAAACCCTCTTGTATCAATACTACACATGAAAATTTGAAATTTTGGCAATACGAAAGCTTCAAATCAATACTTATGCAGCAATGTCACTTGCACATACCTTAAGCCCTTTGAATACCTCACCATGGTCACAAACAGTGGAAACTGACCTATGCTCATTTGAATGACTTTGGTGACACCTGAAATAGTAACCTTTGATATTTCTTTAATATGACCTATAGGCATTTTAGGCCTTCCCAAAAAAATTTTTTGCCAGGTGCCATCTCGCCTAATAGTGCTAATGACACGGCATCAATAGTTGTCCTTATTTTTATTTTTTTTATTTTCTGTTGATTCTATCATCTTTTAATTATGCCTCAAAATGTTAAAAATTGGACTGGACAAAAAAATGTCTATGATACTTAATGAAGTACAAGTCCAAAGCTCTTCAAAAGTTCCAAGAGTATAAGGCTGAAGTAAAGAAACAAATTGGCTAAGGTATCCTAGCTGTTAGATCTGATCAAGGAGGAGAATACTTAAGTTAAGAATTCTTGGATCATCTGATTAAGAATAGGATTCCATCACAACCAAAAAAATGCCTATGATACTTAATGGAGTACAAGTCCAAAGCTCTTCAAAAGTTCCAAGAGTATAAGGCTGAAGTAAAGAAACAAATTGGATAAGGTATTCTAGCTGTTAGATCTGATCAAGGAGGAGAATACTTAAGTTAAGAATTCTTGGATCATCTGATTAACAATAGGATTCCATCACAATGTACCCCACCTAGAACTCCATAACATAATGAAGTGCTTGAAAGAAGAAATTAAACTTTGCTAGACATGGTTTATTCCATGATGTCTAAGGCTTACCTTACGATATCCTTTTGGTGATATGCCTTAGAAGCTGCTGCTCATTTTTTAAATAAGGTTTCATCCAAATCTATTGATAAGACAATATATAAGATATGTAAAGGTAAAAAGCCAAATTTATCTTACATAAAGATTTAGGGATGCACTGCTTACGTGAAGCATGCAATAACTGATAAGCTTAGAGCAAGATCAGTCAAATATAGATTTATGGCATATCCTAAAGAAACTACTAGATACTATTTTTATAACCTAATGAGAAAAAGGTGTTTGTCTCAAAAACATGAACACTTTTTTAGAGAAAAAGTTTCTATTTGAAAGGTCTACTGGGAGTAAAATTAATCTTGAAGAAGTTTAAGAACCACAAAGAGACATTCTTATGGAACCTTAGCCAATAGTTGAAACATCAAATGCTTAAAACCTAAAGCTCAAAAGACACAACTACTCCATCTATCTAGTCTTTTGATATTATTAAGGAAGCAATGTTTGACATTAATTCTGATAAATGGCTTAAAGCCATGAGATCTGAAATGGATACCCTGAAAGTCAACCAAGTATGGACTTTGGTTATCCACTTGAAAGGATAAACCCATAAGGTGCAATTGCGTCTTCAAGAGAAAAACTAACATAGATGGCAATATACAAACATATGAGCCTAGATTAGTGGTGAAATGTTATAATCAAGTAGAAGGCATTGATTATGAAGAAACCTTTTCACCTGTTGCCGTGGTAAAATCCATTCCAATCATGCTTACTATAACTGTTTATCATAATTATGAGATATGGCAGATGGATGTAAAAACTACATTATTTAAAAAAAATTTTCAAAAAAAAGTGTACATGACACAACCTGATGGTTTTTCATCCAAGTTAAATCCAAATCAGGTATACAGACTGAGAAAGTCCATATAAAGGCTAAAGCAAGCTTCACAGAGTTGTAGTATTAGATTTGATGAAGTAATTAAGGAATTTGGCTTCATAAAGAATCTTGATGATCCATGTGTCTATAAGAAGATGAATAAGCAAGCTATTATTTTCTTAATGTTGTATGTTGATGACATATTGCCTATAAGAAACAAAATCCTAATGCTACAGGCCACTAAGTTTTGGCTATCTAGATAATTCTCCATGAAGGATTTAGGAGAAGCAACTTATATTTTAGGATTAAGATCTATAGAGATAGATTAAAAAAGCTGCTTGGCTTATCCCAATCCACGTACATAAGTAAGATGTTAAAGAGGTTTAACATGGAAAATAGAGAAAAAACCTACCTATGGTACACACTGTGTATTACTTAAAATAAATGTGTCCTAAAACATTAGATGAAAGGGCACGTATAGATGAGATCTCTATGCCTATTGGATCCATTATGTATGTTATCCTATGTAAGAAAAACCAGATGTATCATATGCTCTAAGTATCATGACCAGATACCAAAGTGACCTGGGTTAAAGTTACTGGATTACTATAAAGAGTATCTTTAAATACTTGCGAAGGACTAAGGATATCTTTATGGCATATTGAAAGCCTAAACTTCATGTGATGCTAGCTTCCAATATGATTGGGTTGATAGCAAATCGCAAAGTAATTTTGCATTTATCTTTAATAAGGCTATAGTAACTTGGAAAGGTTCTAAACGTGAAAAGACTATAGACTTAACAACTGAAGCCAAATGCCACACTAAAGGAAGTTTGGATGGATACTGCACTTGATTTGGTTCTGAGCATTATTATTGTGAAAACAATAGAGCCATAACGCAAGCTAAAGAACCAAGGTCTCATCATAAATCCAAACATGTGTTAAGGCGATATCACATCATTTGAGATATTATAGAGAGACATGACGTTAGTTGAAATGAGCACCCACCAAGGAAAAGTTAGCCCACCCTTTCACTAAAATTCTATCTTAGGAAAAACATGATCATCATATGGAAGGTATGAGACTTAGACATATGGGTGATTTGCTTTAGTGCTAGTGGGAGATTATTAGTGTAAGCCTTGCAAGCCAATCATTATGGCTTGTAAGGCATTATTATTTAATGATTTCATGTAATTAGACATTATATTTATTTAATGTACATATCTTACATGTACCTACCTATGTTAACTCAAAGTCCTTGGCCAAGGCTATATTGATTATGGAGTTAACACATATAGGTTGCATACTAATATAAAATAAGCTAAGAGTAAACACTGAACCATACTCTTGTTAATTCTTATATGATGAAAAGATATTTATTACACTGAGATACTAAACACTAAAAGGCATGTCCAGACCATCTTGACACTCCCTACATGTTGGGTGCCCATGATGAATTGCTAGATGCCAATCTTGGTCTATAAATATAAAATATTCTTAATTAGGCTATTTTATATTTATTGCCAATGTCATAGTGGCCTAATGGGTTACACATGAGGTGATTAGTAGAAATTAAATTGAAACTAGGTTTATATGTCTAATACAAGTAATGGTTACTTAGGCCCAATTTGAGTAAGTTCATATAGGCCAAAAGTAAAATTGTAATTTTTCAAAAAGTTAAAATTTTAAACCCTAGATATATTAACATATGTTTGCATCACATCTAGATAAGAGAAGACTTGGAAAATTGGCCAAGAAACCCTTAAAGTTAGGTTTTACATTTTTAACCAAATCCTTGAGAAAGGATTACATAATCTAGGTTTTTCTTGGAGAAAAATCATTTCCTTGTTTGTTTTGTCTTTTGAATCGAGATCTTCTAAGTGTAAGGAATGTTTACTGAAACCTAAGTTACTAGCATGGCTTCCAGCAACAAAGTCTCTTCCTTATTGAAGGTTTGTCAAGTCACCTGTATGGATAATAGTTAAAGGCTAGACGTTTAAACAACTTTGGTCTATGACAATCAGGCTTAGTGAATTTAATAATTTTGTCATGGAATTATTGAATGTCTTCTCAAAATTAAGGTCTTTTTTTTTTATCTTGATTAGATCTTTTAGTTTTTTATCTGAAACATTAATCAAGATCATGTAAGATGATCCTATTTCGAGAGTCTTGAATTATTTTTATCATTATGTTTCTACTACCATGTTTATGTGTTATTTATAAAATTTTTGTAATCTAATTAGTTGCTACACTAGGACTTCCTACATCCACGAACGTCATCTAGCTTCTTATTATTCTCTCCTATGGTGGCCACTTGACATTTCTTAAAGGCTTTATTGATCACCATTATGAAATCTTTGTTTTCTTTTCCTTTGCTTTCTAGATATGACCCCTATGTTGAGAAAATTTTCTTTAAATAAGGGGTAAAGGGCTTAATGGCCTAAGTTATTTTTTTCCTTGAGTTTTGTTCTTTATCTTCTTTTTTTTAACTCCATTCTAGCTTAAAACCTAGTCCATGTTTGTCTTTCTTACCAATTATGTTGATGGATTGGCTTACCCTAATAAATATTTTCCAAGCCCTTATCCAGCTCAGGCACCTTTTCCCGTTAATAGTTTAAGGCCTATACGGGTGTTCTTTGATAGCTTGGATTTAGAAATTATAGAATCTTCAAAAGCAAAGGCAGCACTTACAATTTCAAAGGCTCGAAAGGAACACTTTTTAGCTTTGACATTTACCCCAACATAAGGGGCTTTAATAGAAGTCATGGCTACGATGTCCTCTTTTTCGGATATGCTAATCACTTTTTCATTAATTAATGAATTTGACTTTTTAATGAAGTGATGATGATATAGCACATGCAGAGTGGATCTATGGCATCCCAATAAACAATTGTATGCTAGGATTATATCTATCACATGAAATTCTACTTTAAACAGGCATAGGCCAATGTTTAAAGTAATTAAAATAGTTTCTTTAATTTCTTTTTTTGTTCCATCAAATGTCTTGATAACTATCTGGTTGTACTTAATCTGGCTAGCATCAATTGGCAAACAGGACAGAGTGATTAGATGGCATCACCTTCAAAGCTAATCCATTATCAGTGAGAACTTTTGGCAGTATGGTGCCATTGTAATTTGTTGTTATATGAAGGGCTTTTGGGTAAGTGGTCCTTCCTCACAAGATTTTTTCTCATTAACCAAAATGAAATTGTCAGCAACAATATTATTTATCAGATCATTAGGTTTTTCTCATCGATATATACTAAAGGCATATGCTTGGTTACGCAACTTTAACAAAGCATTCTGATGTAGCTTTGAACTTAGAAATAAAGCAAACAGAGAAATTTTTGCCAATTGTTGTTTCATTATTCCATATTGCTATGCATTTTATGTTTAATAAAGTTGACAAATTTGGCCAATTCCTTTTTCTTCACCGGCTATTGAATTTCTATTAGGATATCTTTAGTAACTGTAGTTGTTTTTGGATATTTGTCATTTTGATTTTGCTTTGGCATCAGCTTCTCTAGTTTCAAGGCCATAATAACGACCACTTCTAGTCACATAGGTTACCCCAATAATATCAATAGTAGCTACCTAGGCTATAATAGCCTCCAAAGTTATCATACCACTATCATAAAAACCTTTATGGTGATTGCTCATTATCTTTGTATGGAAAGGGTGCTGGTGTTCTAATGATGAGTCTAGGAATAATTTTGGTTTTAAGAGGTGTAGCCTTTGGCTGGTTGTAATAAATGATAGGAGGGTGATCGATAAGGCGATCATGACTATCTTTTGTTGGTCATACTGATTGACTTTTCTTAACTATTTCCTTAATAGTATTCAACTTTTCCATTATCCACCATCCTTTGGATCATGGCTAAAAATTTTAGACAATCTTGTAAAGTATGTCCTAGAATCGTGTGAAACTTGCAAAAGTTAGCCCCTAGATCAAATTAGTTCCCACTGATTTTATGATTTTGACCAAAGATTCTACCTTCAGTCAGCATTGCCCAAACTTTTTCCATTAGGGTTTTGATTTCTTAGAAATTTGTTTTCACCCCTAGTTATTCTACAACGATCAAAATGTTAACTCTAGGCTCAAAATGATTAGATAGTGCATTTGCTGTAATATTAGGTCCTAGGGCATTGTTGAATCAAAAGGCATTCAATTCAAGAAAATTTTGGACCTTTTTCTTAAAAGCTAGACAATTCTCAATTGAGTGGTGTAGTCCTTTAATTTTGTTCAGGCCCCCATTTTTACAGTCCTAAATATCTGAGCTTAAGAGTTTAACAACTGCCCTAGTAGGGGTCGGCCTTCTTCAGACAAAATAGGTATTTTCAAGACCTTTCTAATCTTGCATGAATGATTGCATATGCACATGATGGAAAAGTTCAATCTCGAAGGTAGTTGAGAACAAATCTCGGATAAAAAAAAGTATCAAGGTAAAAAAATTGGTTTTTAAATTTGTTCTCTAAAAATCTAAAATTAATCTTTGAATACGATGTTACGGTCAAATTTCTTATTTTTGAGGACTTTTGATCATTTTTTCGTAAAATTTTGAGAGTTGATCATCATATATTTTTATCAATACTTATGTAATATTTATGTCGATACTCACCACAAAAAATAAAATATATTTAAGGAAAAATCCATATTGGCATTTTATGCCATAAGGTGTCCAATTGTCAAAGTTATTTATTAAATTTGAATTTTTCAAGTATTATAATGTTATGCTTGCGAATTTTTTTGGGTAAAACTTACTCTAGATTCAAGCTTTTATCTTTATTATTTTTAGAAATTGATATTTTGATGAATGTGTTGAATTCAACTCATTTTTATAAATTTTAACATATTTTTGAAATTTCCTCATTTTCAAGATACAAAATTTTCTACTTTGTAAATTTTTTGGTAGAATTTTTAAAATACTTTAAATATTTTTGTTAAATTCATATTAATTCAATTTTTGAAACTTTTATTTGTTTTATGAGTTTTTCATTTTTTAGTATATATCAGTTTTCTTTCATAAGGATTTTCTCATAAAATTTTACGAGTTTAGAACTTTTGATTGTCTTTTTTCACACATAAAATTTTTCAAAAATTCATTTTAGAGTTCAACACTTGAAATTTTTGGTTTTTGCTTTTTACTTTCATTTTTATTTTTATTTTTAGCCCGAACTTCTTCAATGGGCTTAAAAATTTTAATTTTGCTAATAGGCCCAATAAGCCCATGAATTCTTTTAACAAGCCTAAGTAGCTTGCCAAGCCCATTTTTGATTTCCCGCCAAGCCCATTGCATTCTCTACAAGCCCATTGCATTCTCAACAAGCCCATTTCTTGATTTTTTTTTTTACAAGGTCCAATTAGGCCCATTTTAATTTTACGACCAAGCCCAATGATTTTTCTCTCTCCAAAATTTTTATTAATTCTTTTTGGACCCAAATATTTCATATGAATATCTAATTGGACATTTCATGTGTTTAAATTCATAAATGAATTTGTTAATTTATAACTTTTAATTTCTTACAATTTAGTCCTAATTCATTTTTTTTCATAAAATTTGTAATTATGACTTTAATTTTTCTTTCCATTTTTTCATTCTCAAAATTTTGTTTATATTTATTTTAATTGTAGAATTTAGTGATTTAGTTACATAAAGTAATTTGGTTGGAATTGTTTTTCCTTAACCAATTTATTTACATTTTATTATATATTAAATTAATATTATCCTAAGTATCATGAAGCCTAGGCTTGGCCTATATTAGACTTTTTGACTAAGGTTAGATAATTATTATATGAAGAAAAATTAATTAATTATACCTTAGGAAAATGAACAAAAATAATTATCAAATAAATTAATTAAAAAATAAAAGGAAATTGGTAGAATTTCCTAGAACCATTCACCCAAAAGGGTTTCTCCATTCCTTGGTCGACTTCTTCCCTTTCTAAATAAGGGTAAGGATGTTTCTAGTGGGAGCTAATGTCTTTCTAACAAAAACACTTGAAAGAATCAAAATTTTCATATATTTTCAAGGAAAAACATTTAGAAAATATTTAGTTTTTGTTACTTCCATTTATTTTTCTTCATTTTAGTGAGCCAAAATCATGCTTGTGCTCATGGATTTTAATCCATGCTGAAAGGCTAAGCATGATGGCGATGAACAAAGTTTCTTAATTTTGTTGTCATGTTTAATTTTTGTTAGTATTATGTTGATTTTCATCAAGTTAATTTGGTTGTGTTGATAGAAATATTGTTATTTTCATGGATATATTTTTATGTTATTTTTCTTAATATTTTCATGTTGATTTATGTTGATATATTCACTATTTATCATGATTTTATGCATTTTTAAGTATGGTAAAAATTATGTGATGGAAAAAATTATTTTTTGGTGAAATACATGCTGGCCGAAAATGATTGAGGCCTTTGGATAAATTTTTACTCTTGATCTCATGATATTATTGATTGTTTTATAATATTTAAAACTTGTAGGGGATTAAAAGCAATTTTCCCAAAATTTTAAAGGTCTTCGAAAGGTATTTCCATGCTTGGCCGAATGTGACTTAAATGATTTTGTGATGTTTTCATTTTTTATGCTATTTTGTAATTATAGAAAACATAGGGACTAAATTGCAAAAATTCTTCCATGGCCATCCAAGCTTGGCCAAATCCATGTTATGATTTTTATGAATGTTTTCATGTATATTTACTCATGTTTAAGTATGTTTCATGTGTTTCTAACCTTTTTTGGGCCTTTTTTACAATTTTATAAAGTTTAAGGACTTATTGGCAAAAATTGAAAAACATTGTTCTAGAGCCAAGAATGTTTGGCCGAATCTTTTTAGTGATATTTAGTGAGTTTTCCATGTTCATTTTGATGTGTTTGATGTTTGATTTTTGGTTTTATTTTATATGGGGACTTTTTTGCAGAATTAGAAAAGTTTAGGGACCATTTAGTGAAGCTAAACATTTAAAGTTCAAAATGGTCTTTTCCCATATTAAATTACCCATTTAGGGTATTTTGGCCATTTTAGGAATATTTTTAGCATTTTTAGCCATTTTGGGGCTAAACATAATTTTCCATTTTTAGTCATCTTTGGTATCTAAGTTACCACTAAGGAAAATATGTCATTTCGTATCATTATCAAGTCTTTTAGGGTTATTAGAAAATACACCTTAAGAGTATTTTACTAATTTACCTAAGAATCGAGTCTTTTATGACCATCAAGATACTTCTATCTTAAAGGTGCATAAAAGGGATGAAGTTATCGAGTCTTTTAAGGTTATCAGGATTCTTCTATGTTAAAGGTAGACCTTACTGACATTTTAGTAATTTACATTAGAACGAAGTCTTATGTGATTATTAGGATACTTCTATGTTGAAGGTACATAATAGGAATAGGTTCATTTATTTATGAAGTCATCGAGTACTGTAGGGTTACCAGGATACTTCCATATCGAAAATAGACTAAAGGGATATTTTAGGAATTTACCTTAAAATCGAGTCTTTTAGGGTCACTAGGATACTTTTACGTAGGTGTACTTTAGGGGACATGTTGGTCTCTTCGACCAAGTTCAATATTATTATTATTATTATTATTGTTGTTGTTGTTGTTGTTGTTGTTGTTGTTATTTCAATACAATAAAATCAAAGTTTTTGAATACTAGAGTAATGTCTCTAAATTAAAATAGTACACGAAATTTCTTTTAGAATATGAGAGAAGTTTTATGGATTATTAAATAATAAGATATTCTTTTCAAAATTAAAATCAAGATTTTTCAAAATTTGTGAAAATAAAACCTTTATCATTCCTCCGACTCTCGGATGGGGTACGTAAGATATTTTGATTGTTAAAATAAAACCTTTCATATTCTTTCAATTTTCAGGTGAGATGTGGAGGATATTTTGACCTTTCATATTCCTCTGACTATCTAGTAGAATATGAGAAATATTTTAATTTTTAAAAATATTAAAAACTCGATTTTCTCTAATGAAATAATAAACATAGATTAGGATATTTTTAAAATATGGGTATTGTAATTAAATAGTAAATATTAAAACCGAATAAAGATCATAATTTTAATTAACACGTGGTTAATAGGTAGTAATTTTCTGGCACACGAGAGGATAAATCTTTACTTGTGATTGTAATAAACTTCTAAACACTTTTATATGATCTTTGGCATTAACATAGGCCTCAAAGTTTGTTTTTTAAGGTTTGTAACCCTTAATATAAACTCCTGTAGGTGACCAATCTCACCAAGCCTAAATAGAATGATCGCAACTCCAAGAAAAATGGTCAATTTGTAACAACTATTTGGAGTTGAGTCTAATGAGAATTCATCTTGACAACTCAATCCCCAGACACAAAAAATAAAGAAAAATAACAATCAAATGGCCCCTACAAATAAGGAATAATGATATATAGATATACAAGAATATGGGTATACCCGCCTTTTAGGTCGGGCTAGTGAGGATTCATATTCAAGCCATGTTGTGAGAAGTGGCTTGCTACTGCAAGATACTAATAGTGAGCATTCGGATTGTACCAACTAGGAAAATTACGTTTATATGGTTAAGAAAAAATAGGAGCTACTAATGGAGCCTCGAGAAGCTTGTCAAATATTTCTTTATAAGAATAAGGAAAAGGCTTGTAATAGGGTCTGGGTTGATTGGTTCTTCAGGTTGGTTGATTGGCATTAGGCCTGGTTTGATTTTAAAAAAGAGGATTTGGGATGGTAATAGGTTGGTGGAGCTAGAGTTCAGCATGCATTAAAAGAATTTGTATTTTAGGCCAGTTACCCTTGATTCTGATAATAAAGGCGAGGTCTTTGACGATATACCTGATCAGCATAGTTGACAGATAGGGCTTCTTCCTTCTTTCTATTAGATCTATGTATCTTTTCGATAGAAGATTCACCAATCGTAATCTTTTTGGCTTTTATAGCCTTTTTAATCATTTCCTTTGATGTAACAAGGCCAGGGAAGTTCTTAGTTGCATTCCCTACTAACTTATCATAGTAAGGAGGACACAAAGTATTCATGAATAGCATAGTTGTTTCTTTCTTAGTTAAAGAGGGTTGAACCTGAAAGGCCATATCCCTCCATTTCTATGTAGATTCCTTGAAAAATTCTATGCTCTTTTTCTCCATGTTTTGCAAAGTTAGTCTATCCAGTAAACACTCAGCCATGTGTTTATATTGTTGCAGAAATGCATTTTCCAAATTAGTCCAACACTATATTTGGGTATGATTAAGATAACTATACCATAGAAATGATAATCCTAACAAGTTTTCTTAAAAATAATGAATAAGAAACTTTTCATTTTTTGAGTGTCCGACCATTTTTTTGATAAACATCTTAATGTGAACTTAAAGGGACATAGTGCTTTTATACTTTTCAAACTCATGCATTTTCAACTAGATGGGAAGATTAAGTTTGGTACCATATTTTGTTTACACCTTTCTTCCTTAATAATGCTAGGAACTACTAACCCTCCTCATACGGTTGTGGTTTTTGTATCTGCCTCTTATAAAAGGGCATCAGGGTTAATAACAATGACTGGAAGTGGATTAGTTACAGGGACATTTTGTTCCATATTTTAGGTATTCATCAACTTTGCATCTTGAGGATTAGTTGGCTATCCTTTAACTAATACCTCTAGATCCCTCGGTAGGAGAATTAATAGAAATTTTTGGCTATTGGTGAGCTAGCACCTTTGCCATTAGCAATTCCATCAACCTCGTGATTTATGCTTGCAATTTCTCTTGTCCCTTCATCATGGCCTCCTAGGCTCCCGATGACTTTCCTCTAATCTTGATAGGTGCTTTTCAACTTTCTTCTTGCTCTGTATCAAGTATAGTACCAATAATCTGTCTGAGTTTGCAATATTGAAACCTAAAAAATTTTAAATTTTCTTGAGTTAAATTTTTATTTATGAATTAGTGAAATTAATAAATGTATGAGTATGTATGTATGATATATGTACGCATGGTATGAGCATATGAATATATGAATGCACTGGTAGGAATGCTTGCTTTAGCGAAAGATTCCAAACTTGAAAATTTTCATCAACTTCATAGATAACTACACATTTACATTGTTGATCATGTGTGGATTATACCCAAGCAAGGTCTAACTTGCTTATAATATTTGAGCCTCTTCTAAAAATTTAAGTACAACATGCCCAAACTCCTTCATGGGGTTAATCTGCATTTATAGGACCTTAATCTTCTCGACCATCTTTTTAGCTTAGATTACAGCTGAGTGAATTTGTTCTATGAGATGATTGATATACATTTGTCGGCCTATGCACCTAACTTTCCATCTTCTATGTTTATTTTTTACCCACCATATTTTCTCAAACCAATAAGCATCCATTTGCTTATAAGCTGCAACAACGCATGGATATCTTTTCCTCTCTATCAAGGTTCTTGTTTTATCTCTTGAATAGTTATCATAGGGGCATCTTTTTCTTAAATCAGTCAGGACACCTTTTCTCATTCTTTATCCAAGGCACCTTGAAGGCATTCATTCTTATCAATGGACCTCTGTATCTGGATATGAGTATCAATATATTTTTTTCTTTCTTTTTCCCAAACGACTCCCCTAATTTCCCCTTCCAAGGCTTTAGCTTTCTAAACCTCTAACTTTTCTTAGAGCTTATGCATTTCTTCCATCATTCCCTTGGGAGTCCTGTGGAGCTCCCGAATATCCTAACAAGCTTTAGCTTCTTTTTCTATTCTACCTAGTCTGTCTTCATCAAATTATACCTCTCTTCCATCCTTCTAACTTCTTTTCCCTTGGCCTCCATTTTTATTCTTAAACAAGCAACTTTTTCTCGAAGCACCCGATTCTCATCTTCTATTCTTTTATATTCCTTGTAGACAACTTATTTTTTCCGGGCTAATTTTTAGTAATCTGGAGCATGGACGTAAGAGGGGGCAATGATCGTCACCCGATGAAAAAGTATTTTGAGGATGTCAAGAAGGCCTAGGGATCATATCAAAGGTAAATACGAAGATGTGTCATCAAATGACGTAGTCCAAGGTATCCGGGGACAAAAGATATGAGAAAATTCATAATTTTACTTGAATGTATCAATACATGGTTCTCATGTATCGATACAATGCTCCAATGTGCCAAAAATTTGAAATATCCCCATTTGTATCAATACAACATGTAGATGTATTGATACATAAGCCTCTGTATCAATACAAGACCTCATGTATCAATACTAGACCATGCCAGGACCAAAACATTCATTCTGTAAAGGAATGTATCGATACATATCAACATGTATCGATACAGTGGTTCATAGTAACGATACAATGGTTCATGGTATCGATACATTGATCATTGTATTGTTACAATGTTCATTGTATCGATACACACAAGGTTTTTGAACCAAATGTATCGATACATTATGCAATGTATCGATACATACAGGCCATTTTCATGGTTTGGGCATTTTTAACTCAGCCACCATTGATCCAAAACTCGACTTTAACTCGTTTCTTTGCATAAGGAAAGATTAAAACACATATCAGATTACGAATTTAGACTTTTGAATTAGTCATAACATCTTTTTAAAGTCTAAATTGGATCAAAAAAGGGTCAACATCACATGATCACCCTATTTTTTAGCTTGTTAACCAATATCACCATCAGCCACCCTATTTGCTAGAAAAGCATTTCAACATTTAATCCAGCCACCCTATGCACATCACATTGGTAGCAAGTTGCTTCCTACAGCCACCCTATAGCCACCATGCTGACATCACCTTGTCCCCATTGAGAAATGGCCAAAAACACTTCCAATTTTGCTCTAAAAGGCTGGTATAAATGGACCACCTCTATCTCAGCTAAAAAAGGTTAGATTCCAGCTCATTTACACTTCCAAAAACACATTCACACACACCAAGAAAACTAGAATCCCGTAGCTCTTCACCCACCACCCAAAAATAGCCCTAAAACACTTACCCTCATCCATTACACACTCCAAAAATCACCTTCATCCATACCACAATCAAAATCTCATCATTTTTCTCTTTTTCTTGCTTATTAACAACAAGGAAAAGACGAAAAATTCAAGCCATCTCTACTTCTCAAATCATTTAGCTAAGAAGTGAAGTTTGGTTGGTATAACTTCTCACTTTATCACTTTCATTTTCTATTTTTTAGCATCTTCATCATTTTAGGGAGCTCTCCATGTTTCTATCACCCTCTTAGGATTATCATGCAT
>JBBYHK010513838.1:0-12946 GCA_038382065.1 Adansonia grandidieri | reverse complement strand
ATGTTACATAAATTTTAATACTTTTATATATTCATATCAAATTAATATTATTTTTCAAATCGTATTATATTTTATATCATATTTTAATTATTTTTTTATCCGGTGAAATCATGTTCCAAAGTTGAAAATTTTAAAATGGGGTCCCAACTAAAGTTTGTAATCAACTGGTTAATGCAAAAAAAATGGAAAAAGAGAAACTAAAGAAGATGAATCTTGACTGTTATCTCATTGTCCTGGAAACATATGCAGCAAAAGTCCTTGCTGGCTGGCTGCTCCTATTTTTTATTTTTTTTTAAGAAAAAAAATCCAGATTTAGCTATTATGAAGTTTATGTAATTATTACTCAATCAAGTATTTTTTGAAGTAATTTAATTACCCTATCATTGACTAATGGACCACCAATTGATTAACGTAGAGTGGAAGCATTGCTCCCATTTTTTCTACCTTGAATTAGACTCAAGCACTTGGAAAAAAAAATTGGTGTAAAAGGGACATTAAATTTGGTAGTACATATTCTAATATTTCATTTGAAAGGGCCCACTTATAAAATATATCTCGATGAAATACTTCTAATTAGAATGTTAAACGGAACTCTAATGACTGACTGCCTTATAAAGTCATGAAAACATTGGCAGTGGAGAGGGAAAAAAATGTTTTTTATAGATTATTATCGGATGCATTAATCACGACAAGAATTATCTATAAAAAAAGACTCGTGTTTGATTATTATTCGATGTATTAATTTCGAGTTTTAATTAAAAAAATTGAAGAATGAATACTTATTCATTTATGTTTCAATAAATTAATTATTAATTTAACACATCACAATAATATAAATTTATTTATAAAATTAAAAAATTTTATTGTTACTAACAAAATAATAAAAATATCTCTCACTACCATTGTCTTTCTTTTCTTTGGAAGTATATTAAATTTGTAGAATTAAACTAACGTATTTGTGGTAAGTTTAATGCTTATATAGAATTCAAAGAGGTCAAATTAACATAAGAAAATAACACAGATGTGTTAAATAGTTTATAATAAAAATAAGATTAAAAAAAAAGAGATATTGTAAGTAAATAATACAAACTTCAAAATTTAAAGGTTAAATCAAACTATTTGGACTCTTATTTTTCAATATTTTTCCTATAATAAGTAATTAATTAGAAAATAAATATCCTATAATATTAGTTTCGTTCACTAATATCTCAAAAACATTTGTTAAAATAAAAATCAATAATTCCATTCAACGCATTGTATAGAAATCTAATCAATACATAATTTAATAAGTACCTAAGAAGAACAATTGGTTTATCCGTACAGCTTAATAGGTTGCATTTGAAATGGACGAGGTAGGATATATGTAATCGGTTCAACTTAAATTATTATTTAATTAATAAAAAATTATTTTAATATAAAATAATTTTTTAATAATAAAATAAGTTTTTAAATCTATTAAATTAAATTGGATCGTAGATAAGCAAAATTTTTACTATTTAAATTTAATTCTATCTAATTCGACTTATATATGGTTACCATTCACTTCTTCATAGAGATTTATATGAGGTGGTATTCGATATAAGACAATCACTTTCAAATAAAAAGTGATTTAATCATTACGATCATATTATCGTATTCGGTAGTATCTAGAGAATCTTACATGACAGTGATCTTAGATCATCGATAGTGATTAGATCACTTCATTATGGGGTAATCTAAATCTCATCTAAAATGTTAAGAAAATTTTATCATCGAAAGAAAGTGATATTTAAAACTGTATTAAGATACATTTAACCTCAAAGTGATGCCTACCAAAATATATTTTATCTACAAATTTTAATTTTTATAAATAAATCTTTGCTTTTTAATCATTTTATATAATACAACTTATGTAACTATTAAATGCGAATATATTAAAACTTTGAATTATACTCATCGATACTAATTCAAATCTTATAATTATCTATAAAATAATAAATTTTTATTCACAAATTGATCATTCTATAAAAATTAAATTATTATTTTTATTAAATAATTTATTATTAAACAATAAAATTATTTTTAAAGTTATACTTTAAATAATTTTTTAATATTAAACATAAAAATTTAAAATTATTAATAATTTATTATATAGTACTAAATACTATAATTTAAAATTCTTAATAATTAAAATATTTTAATAATTTTATCATCATAATAATTTTAAGAATAATACAAATCATTACCTGAAAGTTTTGACCCAATGCTGCGTGCCAGTGTCATCTCCACAGGGCCTACTCTCGCTTGGACTGACACTTTTATTAGGCTCGATTGATAATTCCAAGTGCAGTCTGACCGCCAACACCCGCATGAATTACCTACCCGGAGGGGACCTATATGTCTATTGACTAAGTCCAAAATGAAAGTATTGGTGAAACCTCACATCACATGCTTGACTCTTTTAAGTGTTTCTACCCGTACCTTTTTTTTTTTTTAATCTTTTTCATTTCATAAACACGTTTTTTGACCAATTTTGGCACAATTGACCATTATTGACAGGGAAATATTGTGTATTAGGTACAAAGCGCTTCTATTTAGAACTCAAATCGAATTTGGCTTCCTTGGGTTTTTATTATTATATTTTCAAAATAAAAGAATTATAAAATGTAATATATTTGATACAAATTAAATGCTCGAATATTATTGTTACTAATAATAATCATGTTAATTTGCTCTATATAAATATATTTTTTAACATACTTTATATTAAGAGAAATCAAAATACAAAATATACTAAAGAAGGAAAAGAACAATACTTTTTCCCTCTTTTTAGCTTTCAAAATATTTATATTTTTTTCATAGATTTATGATTTGATTTTTATAATTTAGATTTTTCATCATAAAATTCAATGAATGAAATGAATTCAACAGTGACAAAAACAGGCTGCTGCGGCAATTTTGCTGACGATTTAAAACTTATCAACAAAAGAATGTAAGGATTAAGGCAAAAAATGATATAAATAGAACTTCAACCGAGTATAAGGGAAACTATATATATACACACACATTAAAATTGTTTTAAATTGTAAATTTGTAATGCTAGGTCCACCTTGACATAGAATATGTTTTAGGTTTTTTTTTTTTTTTTTAATTTTAAATTGGGGTTAAATATTTATTTAGTGAAAGCCAAATTGATCAATTAAAATTAGAAGATATCATGCGATTGATTGAATCAGGTATAAATTAAAAAAAATTATTTATTTAAGTTAATTTAAAAGTTAATTTTATTATTTAAAATATATAAAATATAAAAAAATGTATACTATTATTTATATTATTTATATTTTATAATTAAATTTAAATTAAAATATTTTTATTATTTAAATAATAATTTAAATCATATTTAAAAAATTTTATCTAAAATTTAAAATAATTCAAACCAAACAATTCCAGTTCGCGACCATCTTCACTCACAACTACCCATCAGGATTGAGAGCACCTTTCCTTTTTTGCTTATAAAATTGGACAGGTGAAAGTTTTTGGAAGTTAATTATATAAGACGATGAGTTCCTAAAAATAATATTACTAATTAACTGGTTGTTATTATTATTATTATTATTATTATTATTATTATTATTATTATTATTATTATTATAAAAAATTAATAAAGAGTAAACGTATAATAATATATTTTATAAATGAAAAAAATTAATAAAATGCATATTAAATTAAATTTACATTAATATAACATGTCAAGAAAGACTAAATAAAGGTGGAAACATATAATTATAAATTTTACGCATAAATAAAATTAAAATGAATAAAATGTATATTAAATGAAATTTAAAATAATATTTAAATTTTTTTCATGTGAGTGTAAATCATATTGAATTAATATAAATCATTATTTTTAATGTTTAATTCAAAATTAAAATGATGAAAGTAAAAAAAAATAGTGTAAATTTTAACTCTTTTTATTTATTAATTAAATTCATTTAATTTTTAAATTCATGAAAAACAAAAGAACCATAAGAATAAAACGCTTTAAGAAAAACTTTCACTTTTTTATTTATTATCAAATAAATAAATTTAATAATTTTTTTAAAAAAATTAAAATTTTTACTTAAATAAATTTTATTAATAATAAAATATAATGATAATTTAAAATTTTAATAAATAAAAATAATTATTTTCTTTAATTCAAAAGATTTTACTTTTTATATACTAAAAAATTATAGACAGCTAGTGTTATGCCTGCGAATTTTATTTTATAAATTTTAACTATTATTAATCAAAAATAAATTATAAATTAAATTTTATTAAATAATAAATTTGTATTTAAAATTAGATACAAATTTTAATTGATTTAGAGTTATCGAGCAAATCTATTACTTTGAACACATCATTTTAAAAAATAATTAATGATTTTTTTAAATTTTTAATTAATTTTAATAAAAATTTAATTTTATTGAATAATATTAGTTTAAATTTGATATTGGTTTTAAATCTATCCATGAGTTAAAGTGTGGATCAATTATTTTAAATACATCATTTAAAAATAAAATTAATATAAATATTTTTAAATTTTTTTCATCGGTCGGCTCGAGTATTAATCCTAGCTGACCTTCAAGTTAACACGTGGATTAATCCCTTTAAATAAACTTCTAAAATAAAAATAAAAATAATTAATAAAATAAATTTTTGTTTTATTTTTTAGTAGATTTGGGATATATTTTAAATTGATCCGTGAATCAATATACGGATTAATTCTTTAAATACATTATTTAAAAATAAAATAAAAATAATTAATAAGATAAAATTAAAATTTTTTTACCAAACGGGTTAGATATGAATTTTAAATAAAGCCTTAAGTCAACCTATAGATCAACCCTTAAATACATCATCTAAAAACTAAATAAAAAACATTAATTAATAAAATAAATTTGTTATATGCTTGTTATATACATATCATAAATAAACCCATATGTCATGTACAAAACAACTTCTTTAAGTACCTCATTTAAAAATTAAAAAAAATTAAATATAAAAAATTAAAAATAATTAATAAAATATTTTTTTATATTTTTAAGCAGGTCTAGTATCATTTTAAACCAATCAGTAAATTACAGTGAAGATCAATCTTTTAATAAAAATAAAAATTAAATATAAAAAACCAAAAATAATTAAAAATTAATTCTAAATTGACATATAAATTGTGGAGAAGATCAACGGGTCAAACACTTTAAATATATAATAAAAAAAATTAAAAATAATTAATAAAATAAAATTTTTATCAAACGGGTCGAATACAACGTAAGTTTTCATATAAATTAACTCTTTTAAAACATATAAGATTGAATTTTTTTACATTTGTAGTATATATGTTAATTCTAAATTAAGACATGATACAAATATGACATAAAAAATAATATAAATACAACATGAATAGATTACCATATCAAATATAACTAAAGCGAAAATTTAATATATAAATTTATAATACTTTAAACATATAAAAATAATACGAATATAACATATATAAAAATAATTAAAATACAATACAAAAAATTATATGAACACTACAAAATAAATGAATGTATAAAAATATAAATAAAATAATACGTATTATTGACACATAAAAATTTATAATATTTTAAAAATAAAAAAATAAATATAAACACAAATTAAAAAAAGCAAGTCAAAACAAATAAAAATAAAAATAAAAAAATAATTACATACTCTTTATTAATAATTTTAATAATTATTATCTTTTTAAATTATTTTCTCCCTATCATTTTCAGAATTATCGATTTATTATTTTTTTTTTGAAATTCTCCTCGTTACAAATAAAATAACCATATAAGATTCAAAAATCATAATATATTTTTTTCAGATTTCATTTCTTAATAATTATTAATTTATTATCTGTTTTTAAAATTCTCTCTATCACAAATAAAATATCTTTGACAGACTCAAAAATCATAATATAGAAGATTGCAAAGATCTTTTAGAAGTCTTTGTATATCCACCTAAAATTAAAAAAAAAAAAAAAAAGAAGAAGAAAATAAGACGATGAATAAGGAAACCGAGGGGCAAGATTGAAGCTTTCTAAGTAGATCTTTGCTATTTTTGAAAAACTGAGACAAGTCTACTGTCTTTCAGCTCATTCATTCTAATATACAGATTAAAAGAGAATGAAAGTTTGATTCTTTCACTTTTACATGTCTCATGACCAATTTGAAATAAAAACCTAATCTTTTTTTACTCTTCTCCAATCTGATTCCTTTCTCAAAGGTAAGCTAATTTCTTCCTAACTCTAGTTATAGGCTTTTGTTTTATTTAATTTTTTTTTTTTTTTTTTTTTGGAGATTCTAAGATATGGGTTTTGTTCAGGTACTCTCTTATTGCTTCACTTTCCCTGTTCTGGTTGAATTCATTGACTTTGGTGTTGGGAATTTTTTGGAGAAAAATTAATGTTTTTGCTGGTACTGTTTTTTAAAAATTGCAACTTACTATTCTGCAACCTGGAAACGGCCTTTTTGAGTTTTGAGCTGATTGTGATGTTGTTTGGCACTCTTTCTTTTTATTGACTGATGACGTTTCTTAATTCTAGTAACTTCATATTATAACTGAAATCACAGTTTTATTTTTCTTGTTAATTTTCTTTTTAGTGTTATTCCCTCTGTTGTGCACAAAAAAAAAAAAAAAAGGAAAATGAAAAATGAAAAGGAAAGATTGATTTTGCAAAGATGAAGTGCTCTGTAAGACAAAGTAAAATTACTGGTATGTTTTTTTCATTATAAAGTTTCCAGCCACCAGCCTAAAACTTTCTGGAAATATGATTGTTAAGTTTTAAAGTTGTAAACCAAAATGAAGTGAATTGCCTGCCATGTCCTCCTACTCCCCCAAATTTGATTGAATGCAAAATGCTGTAAAATTCCTGATGCGAGCCAAGAGCACCAGAGGCGGTGCTTGAAAGTTGCTAGTTTTCATTGTTTAATTGATTGTCCTAACAGAAACTTGTACACATGGGCACTCTATTTTGTCCTATTTTTCTCTTTACCAATAATGTTGTTCTGTGACATAATATTGATCTTAATGCCAATGTAGCTCTGATTCAGGTGTGAGGGTTTATGGGCAAGTTAACTTTGTCTTACACATATTCCTATCTATTTTTTGATGTGTTGGACGTGTATAAACATTGGGTACTGCAAGAAAAAAGAGTGGTCATAGAAACATAGCTGCCTAGATTTACTAATTATCGTGTGTAGTATGCCCTTATATTTACGATTTGATGCCTAGATGTTTTTGCAGAGATGGAAGTCACTTGCATGCTCTTAAGAGATTTCATATTTCATGGCACTGATCGTTGGGGTTGACTTTGCTGAAGATGGATTTATTTTTTGGTGTTCTTCTATCGACTTGCTTGCTTTCATTTGCAGCTGCTGATTCTCAAGGTTATTCTTGTTTGACCTTTATTCACCAAACGTTTATACATGTATCTGTTGGGGGAATTATTCTCAAGATTTCATTCTACTGGTAAATTTGAGGATAGGCATCATCCACAATAGGCATGTGTGAGCATTTCTTTAGTTTTTAATGTTAAATTCAACTTATGGTCAATTTTCTCTTAGTAATAATTACTCTGGAGTTTTGGGCCTTATGTGTGCTAAAGTGCTTAGATGTAAAGGAAGATGTTCTTCAGCCTATAAGCTCAAATGGAACCACAATAGGATGCCTGAAGCTTTTCTTCTTGCTCTATGAGATTTAGCTCTCTACTTTTTGTCAATTGTTGTCAACCGGATGAATTGGTGGGGCCTCTAGAGTTGGTAGATTATTAATTTCCTCTATTTAAATATTACTGAGTTGAGCTTTTGAGAAACTTGGGCTGATTTGTGCCTGATATTCCAATGATAGCAAGATAAGATATCGTAGCCCGATTTCTGCAGAGAGCCATGTATGGTTGCATGCAAGAGTGCGTGTGCATGTGGATTAGTGAGATGATATTCCGTTATAATTTAATTTCCTTTTCTTCCCTTTATTGATTTTAGATACTGATTCCTTAGGCCTGGGTTAGCCAGAGGGGTTATTTGTTTGCTTAATTGTATTATGAATATCTATCATTTGTTTCAGGAGATGCTTTATATGCATTAAGGAATTCACTCCATGCTTCAGTCAATCAGTTGGCAGATTGGAATCAAAATCAAATTAATCCTTGCACTTGGTCAAATGTTAGGTGTGATCCCAGTAATAATGTCATTTCTCTGTAAGTAATTGGTGTACTTTATTTTTTCTCCTTGACTATGATGCCCTGTTGCAGATATATGCCTACATGATTTCATTGTTCATGAAATAATATTTTGTTTCATTACTTCTCTGAAACATTAATTTATATTTATCCTTATATTGTCAATTTGCTTACAGGACATTGTCATTCATGAACTTTTCTGGCACATTGTCCCCTAAAATAGGAGTTCTGAAGACCCTTTCATCACTGTACGTATATAACATGTATTTGAGGAAACATTAGATTTCAATAATTGTTTCTTGATGTATTGGAATTTTGCTGAGACTATTTTTTCCTGACATCCAAATTTCTTTATCTTATCTATAGTGATGAGAACTCTATTCTTCCTTATGATAATCGTTAATCAGTTCTGTAGGGTTAAATTAGCATCTGATGTAACTTTTTAGTCCTTTGTAAGCCGTGAATGGAGGCATTAAAATGTATCACTATAAAGCAGGATAGTTATTAGGAAAAAAATGGCAAAGAGGAAAAAAGGAAGGAATCTGGCATTTCAAATTATTCTAAACCAAAAAAGGAAGCATTCTGGTCTGGCATCTCCAATTAGTTTGTCTAAACTGGTCTTGATATGGCATTTTTAAAATTCATTTGCGTCCCGGGGCTATTTGATCATCTTAGTTTTTATTTGTTCAGGAGTGAAAGTTTTGTGTTCCTTTTTTAAAAATAAGGACATTTTATTTACGTTAGTAAATATGTGAGTTTTTGACTTCATATTTAATGGTAGTTTGTGTGTAGTTTCCAGGGGAAGCCTAAATAGGATTTAGGTCCTAAACCTTCAAGATGCCTCAGTAGATAGCAACTGTCATTGGTGTATTAGAATCGGAAAAATTCTCAGAAATTTTCTGCTGGACTCCACATTCAGACCACTTTATTGCTACGGCTGCAAAAGTACTCAGCTGAAGTCAACATTAAAAGCTTTATATTTCCAATTCTTGGGGTAGACAAATTCTCCTTGCTATCAAATAGTGCATGAACCTTGCCTGTTTATAATAGTCATCATGTCATGTTTCGTACCATCTATCGATTTATGTCGTACAGCATTGCCGCTCTCAATGTTCATGTATGACGGCTGAAAAATCTTTGCCCTTGTGAAATAATATGGGTATGTTGGAGGCATTGGAAAGCTCAGAAAATTAAGTAGCTTAACCTTACCAAAGAACATTGGTCTCACGTGGACAGAGAAAGTAGTTACCTATGATTGCTGCTTCTGAAGGACTGTGAGAGGGCTTTACCGTAGAGTGAGACTTTGCTGTTGAATCTATTGGTGGAATTACTATGTAGCTTCATAAGTTCCATATCTTTGGCAAAAAAAATTGTCCGATGCAAACGCTGCATGTGCAGTGACTTGTAACGTTGAACTATTGGAGAATTCTTATGGTAAAATGTTAGGATAAATAATTATCCCTTGTTTAAAGCATCGACTGAAATTGCTAGATTCTGCTATTTTCAATTTCATGTTTGGTTTACTAGTAATGTAAACAACTTTATTGAATTGGTTATTTCAGTGTATGATCATTATAGCCTTGGAATGGATCTTTTGTGCTTATGTATCTGTGTATTTTGTATGTTGCTCACGCAGTACGTTGAAAGGAATTGGCATAACTGGTGAGATACCAAAAGAGTTAGGAAACTTGTCAAGCTTGACTAGCATGGACTTGGAAAATAATCATTTAACTGGAGCAATACCTTCTTCCCTCGGTAATCTTAAAAATCTGCAATTCTTGTAAGTACTATCCTTTATATTACATTTAGATTTTTATTTGTTTTTATGTATTTCGCATTATCTTGTAACTCATTCATAGGAAGGCATTCTTTCTTTCATTCAAGCAGGACGCTTAGTAATAACAATCTTAATGGGACTGTTCCTCAGTCGATTTCAGAACTCCCAAAGTTGATCAATCTGTAAGTGAACAATCCAGAATGATATCTGAATGTGTGGGAAAACATCAGTTAATCTTATAAGTCTTGAGTTTTGAATGAATCGGTCCATGCCTCCCCAGTTTGTAAAGTTCTGAACCTGAATGCATGAGGAATTATTTCTTTTTTTACTTTTTAAATTACTGATGAAATGGTTGAACTGTTTTTGCAGTTTGCTTGATTCCAATAATCTTAGCGGTGAAGTTCCTGATCGTTTATTCCGCATTCCAGTTTACAAGTATGATTATTTTTCGTAAATTTGTTTAATTTCCTATTTCAATACAAAGAAATAATCTTTTTTAAAACTATTAATTTATTTTTTGTATCCATGTATTTACCTCCTTTATCTCTCTCTTCAACAACGTGCTTGCACACACCGTACACATACTTATCAGCTGTGAACTTAACCACATATTTGTTTATTTAGTTTCACAGGAAACAAGTTAAATTGTGGTGACAATTTTCCTCACCCTTGTGCGTCAAATGAAAATGATTCAGGTGATTTCAATAACTATTTTGACTGAATAACATTGTTTTACAATTTTCAAAGGTTTCAAAGGTACACCTGTTAAATTTGCACAATGATTTGACTAGCTCTAGCTCTGAAGTTTCTCTTTGCTTGCAGGATCTTCGCATAAGCCAAAGGTTGGTATTATTGTTGGAGTTGTTGGGGGATTTATAATTCTTCTTTTTGGCGGCTTGCTGTTTTTCCTGTGCAAGGGTAGACAGAAAGGCAACAAGGGCGAAGAATACGTAGACGTTGCAGGTTACTGCTACCTTTTAATTATGATGATTTCTGAATGACAAGCAATGACCGATAATTTCTTGTCTAGTTTAATGTTTTTTGCCTGCTTACTTTATTTGATTTTTTAGTCTTTCGCTGGGGGATCAAATAGTTTCTCCATCTATAGGGTGATTTGTACTACAGATCAAGGTTTATTTAATCTCCCTCATGGTTTTAGGCTAGTAAAATTATATGACAAATGATTAATCTTAGTTCAGTAAGTGAAAAATCTTATCTATCTGCTTGGTTGAGGTTTGTGTTTCATTCTAGATTTTCTTGCCGTTAAAATTAATAATATACTGGGTCGCTTGCATAACATCAGTCAGAACTGACCTTAATCTGCATCTATTTTGCTATTTTTGAGGAATACTCACACTTCTGTTGACGGAGGTGAAAACATTTTCAACCGGAAATTGGTGCCTTGTATAAACTTTTAACTCCATAGTGATAGAACTCTGATGAAATCTAAGATAAGTTAAAAAAAAAGAAAAGAAAAATTCAGAAATATCAAATTATTTACATTTTTATAGAAAAGTTTGTAGATATTGCTTGTGAAACTCCAATATAATTATCTTGGTTAGGAAGGCCATACGTGTTTTACTCTACCGTACTTATGAATCAAATTTCATTGTAATTAAAGGATAAATTGTGCATGATGTCCTTGTGGGTTTGTTTTGAAAATCCTTAAAATTTTCCTGGTCAGGTGAAGTTGACCGAAGAATTGCTTTTGGTCAATTGAAAAGGTTTGCATGGAGGGAATTACAGTTGGCTACGGATAGCTTCAGCGAAAAGAATATACTTGGGCAGGGAGGTTTTGGAAAGGTTTATAAAGGTGTGCTTTCTGATAACACAAAAGTTGCTGTTAAGAGATTAATTGATTTTGAAAGTCCTGGAGGAGATGCAGCTTTTCAACGTGAAGTTGAGTTGATAAGTGTAGCGGTTCACAAGAATCTCTTACGGTTGATTGGCTTTTGCACAACGCCAACAGAACGCCTTTTGGTCTACCCCTTTATGCCGAATTTAAGTGTGTCCTATCGTCTTCGAGGTAGAGGTTCTTTTTTGAATTTTATTCAGCATGGATTTTATTCCTTATACCAAAGCAGTGTAATATATGTCAATCTGCTTAACATGTCTAAATGTCAGCTTTTGGAAATTTCTACAATCTATTGGGCTACTTTTATTAATTTTATTATTATTTTTTAAAGCATTCTGTTCTTCCAGGGACCTTATAATGTTTGACTAATGTCTGGAACTGCTGCAGAACTCAAACCGGGTGAACCTGTTTTAGATTGGCCTACAAGAAAAAGAATAGCCCTAGGTGCAGCCCGTGGGCTGGAATACCTTCATGAACATTGCAATCCTAAGATCATTCATCGGGATGTGAAGGCAGCTAATGTATTATTGGACGAAGACTTCGAAGCAGTTGTTGGTGACTTTGGCCTTGCAAAGTTGGTGGATGTGAGGCGGACAGATGTGACAACTCAAGTTCGTGGGACAATGGGCCACATAGCTCCTGAGTACTTGTCCACCGGGAAATCCTCGGAAAGGACAGACGTCTTTGGTTATGGGATTATGCTTCTAGAGCTTGTAACAGGTCAACGCGCGATTGATTTTTCACGCTTGGAAGAAGAAGATGATGTTTTGCTGCTTGATCATGTAAGATAACTCCAATCTCTTACCATGTTGGCTTTTACATGTGTGTCTTTCTCCTTTCCTCCTGTTTCTTTACGTGCTTGTGTGGTGTCAAGGTGTGCATTCAGCAATGCTGTTAATCAACCAAGCCAAAGCGAAAAAATTGAACAAAGAATTCACTACGGCTTTTCTGGTGGAAAGTTCCACAATTTTCAACCAACAAAGTTCCAAAATTATGATCACTAATTTATTCTCTCCCTCCCTCCCCCTCTCTATCTCTCTCTCTCTCTCTCTCTCTCTCTCTCTCACACACACACACACACACACAC
>JBBYHK010513817.1:0-12948 GCA_038382065.1 Adansonia grandidieri | reverse complement strand
AAAGATGGTGAGATAATTGGTGATCTAAGGCAAGGGGTAAGAACTAGATCATCCCTTAGAAATACATGCAATTATGTACCTTTCTTTCAAAAATTGAACCAAAAAAATATAGATAAGGCCCTAAAAGATGAAAATTGGATTATAGCTATGCAAGAAGAATTAACCAATTTGAAAGAAGCAAAGTTTGGAACTTAGTTAAGAAACCTAGTGATTATCCCATTGTAGGTACTAAATGGGCTTTTAGAAACAAACTTGATGAGAATAGAACAATAGTTAGGAATAAGTCTAGGTTAGTAGCCAAAGGGTATAGTCATGAATAAGGAATTGATTATGATGAAACTTATGGCCCCGTAGCTAGACTAGAGGCCATTAGAATACTACTAGCTTTTGCATGTTTCAGCAACTTTAAATTATATCAAATGGATGTCAAAAGTGCTTTTTTAAATGGCTTCATTAATGAGGAAGTTTATATTGAACAACTCCCCAGTTTTGAAAATTCTCATATTCCCGATCATGTTTTTAAACTTTCTAAAGCTTTATATGGACTAAAGCAAGCACATAGGGCATGGTATGAAAGACTCTCAAAATTCTTAATTAAAAAAGGGTTCAATAGAGGAAATGTTGACAAAACTCTATTTATAAAAGTAAAAAACAAGGACATTTTAGTGATTCAAGTTTATGTTGATGATATTATCTTTGTTGCTACTAATGCATCTCTTTGTTAAGAATTTTCTAAGTTAATGCACGGTGAGTTCGAGATGAGCATGATGGGAGAATTGACATTCTTCTTGAGGTTGCAAATTAAACAAACTAAAGATGGCATCTTCATCAATCAAACGAAGTACACTAAAGAATTACTCAGGAGGTTTAAAATGGATGAAGCAAAGCCTTGCTCTACACCGATGAGTACCTCAACAAAGCTTGAAAAGGATGAAAGAGGTAAAATCGTTGACTCTAAACTTTATAGGTCTATGATAGGTTCATTATTATAACTTACCGCAAGTAGACCAGACATAATGTTTAGTGTATGCTTATGTGCTAGATACTAATCAACACCACGAGAGTCTCATCTAATTACCGTAAAAAGAATTTTTAGATACCTTAGAGACATTCCAAATCTAGGCTTATGGTATCCTAAAGAATCATCCCTTGTCCTACATGCTTACTCCGATGCAGATTTTGGTGGATGCAAAATTGATAGGAAAAGCACTTCCGAAACAAAATAGTATTGCTTTATCCATAATCGATGCAGAATACATATCCGCAGGTAGTTGTGCCCAAATTTTATGGATAAAACAACAAATGGAGGATTTTGGCATTACCATGGATCATATTCCAATTAAAGGTTATCATACTAGTGCCATTTGTCTCGCCAAAAATCCAATCCAACACTCTAGAACCAAGCACATAGAAATTAGACATCACTTCATTAGAGATCATGTGCAAAAAGGTGATATAGTGCTTGAGTTTGTTGACACCTTACATCAATTAGTTGATATTTTCACTAAACCACTTGATAAGGATAGATTTTGCACAATTAGAAGATAACTTGGATTAATGAATACACCCTAAAATTCATAATTTGATCCAATCCTGATACTGTGCCTTACTATTACTAGCATAATGCTTAGTTTGATACAATGAGTTTTACACACTTGCTTGTTTGATAATGCTCAATTATCATGAATTTTTTGAATAATTTTGTTGCATCTTGATTAAGCCTTGAATGATCTTAATTTTGGTCCAATATATATTTTCAAATGTTTTAAATGAATAATTGGATCAAAATTACTTATAGTTTGATGAGATATTATTGAAAACCCAGACTAGGCTCTCTACATCGATTCCTGTACATTATTCTCTCCTATTCGAGACTTGTTTTCAGTGTATCAATACAAACCCATATTTGTTCTTTCTATATCGATACTTCTCAATGAGTATCGATACAATAGCACTATAATCTAAGTCTCGTGACCCAGTTCCTTGTATCGATACAAAACCCAGAAATGCTCTTTGTATCGATACTACTTCTTATGTATCGATACTGACTATTCATTTAGAGACCTCCCGCGCAATTTCCTTCCATTCGAACCACAACTGTTTATCCTCTCACTCTCTCTCATTCCATCCCATACCTATCAAATCTCATCATTTTCGATTTCCTTTTAAAATCAATTGATCCAATAACCAAATTCCTTTCTCCCACTTACCCAAAACCATTTCAAAATCACTCATTACCATCCAAACCATCAAGATTTTGACCTTTTCCATCACTCTAACCCTCACCACTTCTCTCTCTAAATTCAACCATTTCATCCAATTTTTTTCCAATAAATCACTTCTGTCTCATTCCTAAAATGTTCCCCATCATTGTTTGTGTGATTGATTTCGGATCTACTCCGTACATCACACAAATTGAAAACCATTCTTAGCGCCTATCACTTGTGCAACAAAACACCTCAAACAATTTTTAACCACTCAACCTATCTGACAAAAGTCCTCACACAAACCAATGGCTCCCAAAACCAAACAAACCGCACGTCGTCAGGGTCCCGTCACCCATGCATCCACCTCTTCTACTTGTCAACCACCTCCGACCCAAAATTAATCTTTCTTTGACTTATGCTTTCGCAATACAGGGGCTCGAGAGCGATTCACCACCGTTTATGCTCGAATGCCCATTCAACAATGTCGTGTCATTGACTTTCCATTTCTTTGGTCCATCAACTATTTGTACCTTTAAACCTTTGACACCTTTGGATGGACCAAAATCCTTTCCTTAAATGTTTCGGTGCATGAAAATCTTGTCCATGCCTTCTTTAGCAATGCATCTCTCATTGTTGATGACCAGGATAATGTCATTGCTATACGATTCTATTTTTTGGGATAAGATCTCTTAGTCAACATGGCTTCCCTTGCCTCTGCCTTTGGATTTTCGAATGAAGGCACCGTCAATGAAGGCTTGGGTCTCGCTGCATTACGCACCCCTCACAAAAAAGCCATGCTTTTTCCGTCGGTTGATCGCTACTCTATCTCATCATTTCATTTGTGCTCCGTCCATATAGAATGAAATATACTTTAATTAGCGACGCAGATTATTTGTGGCTGCATTTGATTTAATCTGGCACCCGTTCAAATCTAGCCTACTTCATATTTATTGACCTTGTTCTATGCATACGTGGGTGTCATAGCCTTCTTGATGGCATGGCCTTGAGTTACTACTTTAAAACTCAAGGTCTTGATCTTTCATGTGACCCCGACATCATGGTAACCATATATCACTACATCAATCATAAATCTATGGGGCTTACCAGCTATGAAATTCAAGGCGATGACTTTGTTCCAAAAGCTTATTGACAGTCGCCACTCGAGTAACTAGATGCTCCCGCTCCCGACGATCATGATGAAATGGAGCATGATGAGCCTCCTCCACCTCTTCCACCTCTGGCTCCCGCACCCATGGATATTCCTATCATGTTCTCATCAATTATGGATCGTTTTAATACGTGGGAGGGATGTTTCAACACCATCGATGCTCATCTCTTTGCTCTTGAGCAAAGTCATCGAGCTCTAATGGAGCAATTCCATGCCTACTCCACTGCCTTTCCTCGTGCACCTCCACCTAGTCCTCCACCTACCAAGCATCCTCCTACCGATGAAGTCTAGTCACCTTAGACATATTTCTTAAAAATTGTCAAACTTTATGTCTTTAGGTTATTACTTTAAGATCAATTGGATTTTTCTTTACATTATGTCCTTAGACTTCTATGCTATTTCCTGTTTTTACTATTTTCTGTGCTATTTTCTTGAACATATTTTACTTGATAAATTTATCCTCTTTATGCTTGCTTATACATATGCTTGCTTATCCTTGAATTTTATCTTTGATATAACAAAAAAGGGGAGAAAGACCTTAAATTTGCATTATGTTATCATGCATATGTTGAAACACGAATATGTTGAAACATGAATTATGAATTGATTATGTATATGTTGGAACCTGAAGTACATTTTAAACTTAAATCTTAGGCAATTTATTGAGGGGGAGTTATGTCTTTGATTAAACTCAAACACAAGTAAATTTATCTTAAGTTTTGTTATATCAAAAAGAGGGAGATTGTTAACCTTGAATTCAATTTTGATATTACCAATAAACTTAAGTTAAGTTAATACTCGACCTCATATTTATGTTTAAATTGAAAAGCATCTTTAAAAATACTAAGGTTGTAATCATTGAGATGTGTTTTAGTCAACAAAAATGAGTTTACAAATAAGTTTTGAAGTCTAGTATCGATACAAAGAACATGTGTATCGATACTATGCATAAAACCCTCAAATGTATTGATACAATGAACATGTGTATCGATACAGGTTGCTTAGTATCGATACTCACTCATTGAGTATCGATATAGGGCTTGGTAGTAGCCAAGGTTTGCATCGAACCCTCAAATGTATCGATACAAGTTTGTATGTATCAACATATTTTGATCAGTATCGATACTGACCCCATGAGTATCGATACAGAGCTTGGTAGTAGCCTATGTTTGGCTGAAACCCTCATATGTATCGATACAAAGGTATCTGCATCGATACAGCTTGCTTAGTATCGATACTGAAATCCTAGTATCGACACAACAAGTTGTAACGGTCACTTTTTTGAACTGAGTATCGATACTATTGGTATTGTATCTATACTATAGTGCGAGATTAAACAGAAATTAGCATTTATGAAGGCTACAATGGCTCTCCAACCACCACATTAAATGCCCAACATCTATGAATCAATTTGTTGCTATAAAAGGAAGTTCCAAATAGCTGAAGAGCAAGAGATACAGATTTCATTAAATCATTGAACAATAAAAGCTCAAAATCATCAAATTCATTATTTTTTACTTGTATCAACTCATACTCTTAAAGTCTATTGGTATCTCATTCTTCTTGTACTTAAATTCCAGCAAACATCCACCTACTAGAGGTTCAATTAGTTTGCAAAATACTTCTTTCATTTCATGAAAGGGGTTAAGTGAAAGAGAGTGAAAATACTTGAGAGTTTAGGGTATAATTCTTAAAGTATTTGAAAGGTTCTATCTAAGCCTTAAAAGATAGTTATGTTAGGTTATACCTTATCCTTAAAGGTAACAATTTCTTTAGTGAATTGTGGAAATCACCTTGGTAAGAAAGTACTAAGAAGAGAAGACGTAGGTGCTGAATTAAAGGACCAAACCTCTATACATCCATTATTGATTTTTCTCTCTTCCTTATCTTATTTAATTTTTAAATTTACAAAGTTTTTATAAAACCAATTCACCCCCTTCTTGGTTCAATCTCTCCATTAAAGCTAACAACCTTCTTCACACCTTGATGTTGTGGGGTATATAAACTCACCATACTTTATTTTCATCATTACACAGCCTCTGTTCATGATCTTTTGCCATGTTTCTTCCATAATCACATATCCATTACATATTTAAGTGGTCACCTTGACATGTCTTAGGTATGTTTAAACATTTTCTTATGTTTTAAGGAGTCTCATAAATAAAAATCCTATCTTGATTACTCCAGCATCCATCCCTTTGTTCAAACAGTTCATATCATCTCCATGCACCTTATTTATCGTATTCTTGCATTTATGTCACATGTTTTCATGTCAAAATATCATCTTTGCATGTTTGCATGTTTAATCCATGTTTATCTTTGTATGTGCTGTATGTTGTTCATGATATCTCCATTAAAATGCTTGCTTGATTCTTACAAACTAATTTTTAGAAACATCCCTAAGTTAAGTTCATGTTACCTTCAATAGATGAAGAGTAACAGGGACTTAAAGTTTTCATCAAATAATTCTCCTAATCTTAGGGGCAAATCGACATTTCAGCTCTAGATTCATAGTGAAATAAGTTCATTTTTCAAAAAAAAAAAAGAAAAGAAATCATTTTTAGTAGTAATCCCTAATCTTGAGTCTTGTGTTGCTTTTTATGACAAGGTCAATAGGTTGTTCCATCATCCCAAACTACTCCAGGATTGTGGAATAAACTTATGATGGCCGTGTTACTTTTTATCATGGATGTTTGGATGTCCTAAACCCGAGCCTATCTTCGAAAAAACCAGAATATCAAACAATCCCCCTGTTTTTGCTCTAGTAGTACTATAGTCTTAACATACAAAATCATTTTCGAACCCATAAAATATTTCCTTTGATTTTTCTAATATTTTTTCTTTAAAGGGCATCAAATTACTTTTCTAATGGTGCCTTATTTGTCCTAGGATCATCCCGGATAAGGGAGTTATGGTTTTTCAAACCTTTGCTATCCAAAACCCCTAAAACCAATATGTAACATTCTGTTTGGGGCCATTATAGCCCGCCACTGATTTTTACAAAATTTCCAAATATTTTTCCCAAAACCGACTGATTTTTACGAAATTTCCAAATATTTCTAATATTTTTTCTTTAAAGGGCATCAAATTACTTTTCTAATGGTGCCTTATTTGCCCAGGATTATCTCGGATGAAGGAGTTATGGTTTTTCAAACCTTTGCTATCCGAAACCCCTAGAACCAATATGTAACATTCTGTTTGGGGCCATTACAACCCATCACTGATTTTTACAAAATTTCCAAATATTTTTCCCAAAATATTCACAAAATTCTTTTTCAGAAAGGTATTATCTATGATCTACTAATCTTGGATAAGCTTAGAATGATTTTTAAAAGTCCATCATGCCCTTTTAATTTTACATGCTGGCAGTGCTAAGACAAACCTAACTTCGAAAATTAATTTATCCTAGAAAGTGATTTTTTAGAATTTTTGGAATATTTTTATATTAAACCTTTTGAGTTACCTTTCCAATAATACCTTATTTATTGTTTGAAGTCTTCGGATGCACTTGAACAAAATTTGAAAATGAAGACAACATGATGTTGTCCCCTATTTTCAACCTAATTTTCTAATTCCCTTTATCGAAACGTTCGGATGTCTCAAAAATATGCTCGATTGATTCCCCCACAATCAACCCTTTTTGGCTCGAATCAAGATTAAAATACAAAAAATAGGATTTTCATATTAAAATTTTTGCTAGTGGAGATACTCCAACTCCATTATTCCAAAGGGGATACTCAAACCTTATTTTTAATTAAAAAAATTCAAATATTCTCTTTGTTCCTAAATGTTTTCCTAGCTTTGGGGATACTCCAACCCCACTACTCAACGGGGATACTCCCACCCTTTTTTTTCATTAAAAATTTAAATTTTCACTTTAATCTTAACTATTTTCATAACTTTATTTTAGGGGATACTCCAACCCTACTTACCGAGGGGATATTTCAACCTCGCTTTTACCTCAAAAACTTAAAATTTTCTCTCTTCTGAATGCCTCAAACATTTTTGATAAAAATCGTCTTTGTTTTTCAAATTACCATCAAATCTAAATCAGTCTCTAAAATTGTCATCTCGGTTATTCTTCAATAACCGAAGGTAATTATGAGATACGTTTTGATTGCCCCTTTTTTTATATTCTTTTGTTTCTGTTTGCTTGTTTATGATATTATTATATTTCACATTTTTTGCCTCACTAACTTTTTCCTTTTGTAGTGTTATTGTGCTTCATATTTAAAATTTATTTTCTAATGAAATTTATGAGCTGATGTTTCATGTGGACATCTCTCGAGTGCCTAATACAAAACATCCAATTTTTAAAATCCAATCTGAACATCATTTTCATAAAAATTCCCTACGTTCCTCACATCTCCGAGGCACATAGGTGATCTAATTTTCCTTAATAAAAAACCTCGGATCTACATTTTCAAAACTTCATGCATTAAAGACGATTATATCTAAATAGATACCAAATGGAACCGATTTAACCGAGACCAAAGTGAGATATAGTTAGTAGGTATTGATTTTAGGCATCATGGGGATGCTAGTCCTTCCTTGCGCTTAACCAACTCTCGAGCCTAACCAATGAATCTCTAGACTTCGTAGACCTTAAAATTAATGTTTCAAGTTTCATTTCTCGTAATATTGTTTTCAATAAGTGTTCGATTTTGCCTAGCCTAAAATGAACGGTGGTGACTCCAATTTTATGGCCACTTCATGGTGGCCATCCAAGAATAGTTGGATAAGCGATTTGCTAACGGTCTCTTCCCTTTCCTTCTCATTATTATTCCTAATCCAAGTCCTGATCATGGGGTAACTCAAAGGCTCAACCACAACCAACCATTATTTATTTTTAAGTTGAGCATGCTATGCCCTTTGGGTCATCCGAAGTTTTAAAAGGTCGGGCATGTGGCGACAGCTTGGTGATTCCACTGGGGACCATAGAGAGTTAGGCCTATAACTAGCTATTTCTCACTCGATTCTCAATTTTTCAATCTCCATAATTATTTAGATATAATTCTTTTTTTTGCCTACTAATCTCTATTGTTTATGTTTTTGTTCTATGATTGTTAGGGATTATTTGTGCCCTAATAAATATTTATTTGAATAAATATGGTAATATGGGACTGAAACAAAAAGGTTTGATTATTTCCCTGACACACACCATGCACTTACCTTTGCACTAGATTCCTACCATACACCATGGTATGGTTAGTATCTTAATTATTAGGAGGAAGTAAGCCATCCGCCTTCGTGAGTAACCCTCCACATAGGCATGGCAAGATCTTTTGGGATGTAAATTACTTATGTCTCTCATGAGTACCCCTCTGCACTTGCATAGGGAAATACATCCATTGGATCAAACCCATTTTGCCAAACCCATAATGAGCCTAGGATCGGGGTGCCTTGATTATTCTTACAGGAAGAAGGAGCGATTCGAATATTGAAGTAGGTGTCAACTTAAACCCACATAGTGAACCCTACAAGCTAAACCATGTAAAGCCATGCCAGATGCCGCTAGAATAACCCAAAGATTAGGGTCACTTGGGGAAACATTTCTTACCTCTACTCTTATATACCATTGGTTACGCAGATGATGATAAGTGAGCATTATCACCCGCGTTTATCCTTTTAATTTTCATGATCATACCTTTAGAATATGCCATGACATTCAGTGGCAAATCCTCTTTAACAAGTGAGTAAGGATAAGTGAATGCCATTACCTGGTCATATCAGATGAAGATAAGCCATCATGCTACCCGAATGATGGCTTAGCATGTGTTTAACATAAATGGTGATGAACTAACATCACTGTTTAAATGGTCAGTCTTAATTCTCGTGAGGTATCATATTACTTTGTGAAAAGACAATTTTAATATGAGTATGTCGGTATACTGCCTGTTCAATGCCTTAACATTTGTGATAATCTTATTTGCCCTTAGGCATCGTACCGCCTATTCTAGGGGCAAATTTTGTGATTCTTTCCATTTCTTATCTTTCGCATATTATTTCGTATCGGTTACCAACTCATTCTCTTTTTGCTTTTCTTGTTCACCATGCATCATTTCATCATAATTATTGTCATCATGGGATAATTGGCTCTAATGGATCGGTGTTCACTAAGGGGCGTCTGTCATGGAGCAATAGTCTACTTCAGAGCTAAAACCCTTTGAAGAAGTTCAAGCATGGTCAGAGCGCTAACAACATAAAGATGGGGATGTTCTAAAATTGACGCATGCCTTGTAGTGCAGGAAAGGATCAAAATAGGATACAGTCAAAGTGATTGGCAAGATCTAAGGATCATATGGACAAATTAGAAAAGTATTAAAAGGGAATCTGAAAGGGAATCATTCACTGAGAGATATAGAGATATTGCTCTTCTGCTTTAAGTTCATTTAGATCTTGGTTTGTTGCAAGCTGCCTCTCAGTTTTGGAATCCAGTATACCAGTGTTTCACTTTCAATCATGAAGACTTAGTCCCTGCGGCTGATGTATACACTGCGTTACTCAACATTGAAAGGGCAAAGCTCGACGGAATATATTGCAAAGTGTTGAATCCTCTAACCTTCAAGAAAAGATTAGCTTAAATCCTCAAGGCAACGGAGTCTTGGATTGAGAGTCATATCAAAACAAAGGGGAACAGTGAATACATCTCATGGGCTAGTTTGAAAGAAGGAATGGTGAGTACCATTGACATCCGAAAAGTCTAAGATATCTACTTTGGCAATAAATGGACTGGTTATATTTCCCAAAGACATTAGGCTATGTTAAAGCTATAGTAGCAGATGTCTTTTCTTGTTTATGCTGCAACATTAATCCGGCATCGGTCATCCTTTTTGAAACTATTTAAACCTTTAATTTTTGTAAAAAAATGGGAACAAGTCGATTTATCGGATGTGCATTGTTCTTTCATATTTGGCTCGTCAGTTACTTTGGCCTTAAAGAAAGTAGGATGTCATGTTGCTTCTTACCTAGCTTTAGCCCTATCTCTAAGGCACTTAAGAAGGAATGGCCTCAAGACAAATCTAAAGAGCAATAGGTCTAAAAATTTTTGAACCTCAAGGGAAATGAGGTAACATGGAAGGCCTATTGGTTTTTCTCATAAACAATTATATACTAGTGCAGAGACTACAGCTCTGTACCGTTCATAAGATTATGAGAAAGTACTAAGTACACCATTTTTTTAGTTCTTCGATAATTTTAGTACCGTTAATTCATCCCCTTCATCCAAGACTTAAAGTTATGGGATTTCAATTATGGTGAGCTCAACTATAAGTCAAAAGTTCGGCTAGACTTTGAAGCATCAAAACAAACCCGTTGCATGGAGATATATTGGAGAGAGAGTAGTGTGACCCCAGGATATGATGAATATAGGATCCATTATATTAATGATGTTGTGCCTTTGTCTAAGATCGAGACATCACAAATACCGGTTGATAATTTTTTTTTTTGAAATTGAATTACTCAAGCAAGAGTTCAAACAACAAAAGGTAACCTTTGCCAAGGAGATCGCTTGATTAAAAGAGGAAAATAGTCAATTCAAAATGGACCTCTACCTTAGGGATGGCAAGATAAGTAGGGCTATCAAGGAGAAAAACCACCTCAAAGAGGATCTTGATAGCTTGAAAAGAGACTATGTGGCCTTTAACAAAGCAAGCAAGTCTCAAAGACTAAGGAAAGTCATCGGTCGAGTGGATGACAGAAATTACTACTCTTGAGAAGGAACTACACCAATAGACAGAAGCTGCTAGGGTCAATAAGGAAAAGCTTGTTAGAACCCATACTCTAGCATTAACTTATCAAAGGAGGAACGAACGGCTCAAGTTTGGGATTTGAGAGCAAACTAGGCCAAGAATGGAGTTTTGACACTCAAAATTCAAGATCTAAAGCATTCTCTTTGTCGCAACGTACCTCGGGGGTGGATTCTCGCAGATCTATAGGTGTGTATGACTTAAAATATTTTTTTGACTTGGAAATGTCTTCTTGATTGAGACTATTCTTTGGCAATATGATGAGGATGAGAATGTACAGATTCTTGACTTGTGGTACAGTGAAAGGGACTGTAAGATGAATCGCTTATCTTATTGTCTTGGATGACTATCACGAAATGGCCAATGCTTAGAGTCGCCACTGATAATTTAGGGCTAGGCATGATCAGATTCCTATTGAAACTTATGTTTTGAGTTACGAAACTCCAAATGTCGATCTCGTGGTCTACGTAATGCAAAGATTCATTATTTGGGTTCGGGAGTTGGTTACACACGATGAGGTACGAACCTTTTCCTGACACCTAAAATTGGTACCATACTAGCTATGTCTTTCTCGGTTTTGATTCTTTCAATCTTAATTGGTCATTATTTTGATATAACCCCTTTTAATGCATGAATCTTATAAAAATAATCCAAGTTTTAACGAAAAAGATTTAATCTCATATATGCCCCAGAGAGGTGGGGAATATAGAGATTTTTGATAAAAATGACCTCTGGATTTTACTTTGAAAATGGAATGTTCCATTTTGGGCACTGACGAGATACCCACGTAGAACATTACCTTTAATTTTATTTGAAACAATTTGAAAATATGAATGCAAATAATCATCACAAAGAAATCATGTTAGTAAGACAATAAAGGAAGTAACCTAACATGGATCATTCAATGCAATGATAAAGAGAATGGGTGGACTATTGAAATTTATCTCGCTATTGGCATCGATTATCTAGGAATATCGAATCGATAATTTTTGAGATACATCTAGAATTCTTGATTAAACGAGATTTGTTTGACATATTCATGGAAATCCAAGAAGGAGAAGAATTTAATTACAATTGAAAGATAGGGTTGGAGTATCCCCTCGAAAAGATGGGATTGGAGTATCCCCTCAAAAAGATGGGGTTGGAGTATCCCCGTGGACGATGAATAATTTTGATGAAGAAAGATTCTTTAAAGGTTGACAATTTTGAAAAATAGGGTTAGAGTATCCCCTCAGAAGGTTGGGGTTAGAGTATCCCCAAAAGTGACATATCTGACACTTTGCAATGAAGTCGAGTTTGAAAATTTTAGTTGATAAAACCTTGTGATTTAGAAGATGGGTGAGCATTTTGATGACTTTTGGTGAAAAGATTCATTGTGAATGAGGATAGTAAAGATGTAAAATGTGTTTGTGCCTTGATACAAGCCCAGGGGAGGTTAAAGCATATTCTTGAGTCTAATCGGGTTGACCTAGAGACATTCAAATATCTCGAGATGAAATTCGGGAAAACAACTCAATTTTTAATCAAAACTGAAAAACAGGGGACAACATCACGTTATCTAGCTTCCCAAATTTATTTTATATTGGTTTGAAGGCTTTAGAGGGTGGGTGAGACATCGTTAGAAAGATAACTTGATGAGGACCAATCTAAAAATATTCCCGATATCCCAAAGAGTCACTTTCTAGGAAAATAAATTTTCAAGTTCGGATTGATCATGCTGCTGACAGAACATATGAGGGACAATGTGTGTCAAAATTTGGAAAATCACCCCAAACGCATTTGGCATTGGAAAATTGCAAGTGATACCTTTCTGAAAAGGGAATTT
>JBBYHK010513806.1:0-12949 GCA_038382065.1 Adansonia grandidieri | reverse complement strand
AATCCATTTTAGTCTATATTTATTAGAAGTAACGTATACTTAACTTAAGGGTTTTTTATATCAAATTTTGGTAGCAAACAAGCAAGCATCTTGACAAACATATTATGAACTAAATGTGAAATACATGAAGATGAACATAGATAACACGTTTAAACAAACAAAAATGACATTTTGACACAGAAAAAATGACAAAAATGCAAGGAGATAACAAATAACAAACATCAAAATTTTAGCTTCTTGAATGAAATTAAGAATCATGCGATGAAAGATAATATGAACATGTGTGACCAAGAAAAAACACGCTGAAATTTTTAGGGGTAGCATCAAGACATGCTTTCAAAGCAAACCTAGTACACTAGCCTAGTAAAACATGGTAAAAGGGTTAGCTAAGCACCAAAAGTCCTAAATCTACCACAACTAAGGCCGCAAAATGCATGAATCATTGTAAAAAATGGTTATAGTCACATGGATTTTGGCTCACTAAAATGATGCAAATGGTGAAAACACAGAAATAAATAAACGAGTAAGAGAAAAACATATCAAAAACCTTAAACCTTAGGTTGCCTTTGAGCAGAAACCAACTTTAGTTCTAAGCTCACTTTTTTCCATCTTTTTGCTATTTATTAGTAAGAAAGGAATGAAAAGAGGAAGCTTTTTGCTTTGGTATTGATGGAAGGGAGTTTAGAGGGTGGAAATGAAATAAACGAAGATTCTTATGAGGTTTTTTATAGGGCTAAAGAGAGAGCTACAAGAATGAGCATGCTTTTTTGGGTTATTTGGTGGCTGACGAGTGTTGAGAGAGTGTACGAAAGTGAGGGTAAATGTCTATTGATAATCCATACTTAGCTAAGCCAAAATTGGTCTTATAGGGCCATATGAATAGTGAAGGCTGATACAAAAAATAAGGGATTTTAGAGTTTTAGTGCATGTACCTTCTCAAGTCCAATAGGGTGAAAACATGATCCAATTCGTGTTTTAATGTCATGATGTAATAGGGCAAAAACAACATGAACTGAGCATTTTTTACTTAAAGTATCAATACATGGCTTTTTGTATCAATACCAAGAGCAAATTCCTGCTCTAGGTATCGATACAATGAAGCTGGTATTGATACCTAGAATAAATTTTGCTCTAGGTATCGATACAAGGAAGCTGGTATCAATGCTTAGAGTATGGTATCAATACAGGTTAGATAAAAATGGATTTTAAGCTATTGTAAAGCTTGGTATTGATACAAAGGGCCTATGTATCGATACACAAGCACCTATATTGATACAGTATGCAAAAATTTGAATTTTAGTGATGTGGAAGCCTTATATCAATACTTAAAGGCCATGCATCAATAGCTACTCTTGTAAAATGTATATTTTATGCACTTTTGGCCTCCTGAACACCTCATCTTAGTTGGGAATGATAGATGACTGACTTGTAATTGCTCAAATGACCTTAATGACACCTTGAATAGTGGCATTTTAATGCTTTTTTCTTTTTTTACATTTTTTAATATGGTCCTAGGTATTTCAATCCTTTCCCAAAAATATTTTTCACCTGGTGTTGTGTTGCCTAATAGTGCTTGGCGACAAGACACCAAGCAGTCATCCTTATTTTTATTTTTTTTATTTTTATTATTTTATTCTATTACTTTTTAATTAAGTCTTGAGATGCCAAAAATTAGCCTAAACAAAATGGAGTGTTTTACACATTTCATTAATGCATTGATACATCATCTATTTTGATTGTTTTTATGGACCTAAGAGTGCAGTTGTATCATCACAATTGCAAATTGTATCAATACATTGCATATTTTTATCAATATGTTTTCAAATTTTTTCGTTTTTAGTTCTAAAAGCACCTATATCGACAAAAATAAATACTACATGGAATTTTTCACCATCAACAAGATTTTCACCCAAGTTTTCTATACATTTCACCTTCCTAATGAACTTGGATCACTCTATAATCATGCAAAAAGTCTTGCATTAACATTGTTATATCAAAACATAAGCATGAGAAGCACCCATGTAGCTTGAGCCATTAAAACTTGAATGAACTTGGAATAAATAAGTTTAATGTTTTAATTATATTTAGAAACTAAATGGCATATCTTCTGACCATTCAAGTTTAGTTTGGCTAAAATGCAATAAGATGCCATTTAGGTTAGAGTTAAAAGCTCTTTTTGGCATAGAGCCAAGATATGACTTCTTTAGGTTGGCCTTCTTCTTGGGGGCATGCATCTGATGTTGTCCACCAAACTCAGTTGAAACCATGCCACATTTAGGACTTTAGCCCTTAATTAGATCACCTAAGGTTTAGAGGGATTACTTGCAAGCAAGCTTGGGTGAGTTGTTAAGATTTTAATGAAACTACATGAGGATCATGGGGTATTAGCCAAGAAATATTTTGAACCTTTTGGGGTCCAAAACAAAGAGGAGAGTTAGTTCACAGCTGAGGAAACCAGAAAAGAAAAAGGAGAAGGAAAAAGTAAGAAAAAAAGGAAAAAAAAAGTTTTTTCAAGTCTAATCCAAGGTGGTTTCTTTATTTGTTTTCTACTTTGTTTTATTCATTTCTCTCTTTATCTTATGTGAACTTGAGGATCCTAAGCCATGCCTAGGAGATTATTTAAGCCAAAGGTGTATAAACCATGTTTATGGCCAAATTTTGAGCTATGATCTTTGAATGTTTTCTTTTAATTTTCTTTACTGATTTTTGTTTATGGTTTCATAAAAATCATCTTTCCATTACGAAAACTTGTTTTCCAAATGTTTATGTTAAGTTTATTTAGTTTTTATGTGGTTTTGATCAAGTTTTTTTCATGTCTCAACCTTGTTGACTTCCTATATTACTCATATTCATTTTATGTGTGATTCATGCATTTTATGATATTGTCAAGCATTATAAGCATTATTCATATGTCTATGCATCTTCCATGAAAATATTGTGATTATGGTAACATCTCCATGCATAATGATAAACTCATGTATGTTCATGTTGGTGAGATATTTTGAGATAAGAATAAAAATCATGTATGATACCATGTTTATATATTTATTGGTCAAAATGATGTTTAGAGGTGCATTTAAGAGTATTAGAAAGTTTTAGGGATCATTTTGCAATTTTCCTATGATGTTGCATGCATATTAGGGATTTTTTTGCAACTTCTAAGCACGTTAGGTCATTCTAGTGGTTTTCCATGATTTATGACCATTTATATGATTTTTTTCATTTTAGGGTCACTTCCCATGATCTATAGACTTTTATGCAATTTCATATGTGTTGGGGTCATCTAAGACATTTTCCATGATCAAGGGAATTTATGCAATTTCATGTATTTTAGAAATATTTAAGTCATTTTCCATGACTTAGGAATTATTATGCAAAATTTCATGCATTTACAGTATTTTCTATGATTTAAGGTCATTCCATAGTTTTCATGCATGTTAGGTCTACATAGATTATTTTTTATAATTAAAGGATCATTTTGCAATTTTGTATATGTTATTTGGAGTCGTTTTCATCATATTACACCCAAAATTAAATATATTATATAGGTTGATTAATATATATTTTTCCAAAAAAGGTACAAGGTAATATCTTTAAGTTAAAATAGTCCATAGGTATATGGAAGTCACCTCATGGATTATTTTCAATAAAGGAATACTCTCTTTAAATAAGAAATTGAAATTTTTTATTTTTTTCGAGAAATAAAACTTTCATAATCTTTTAGGTTTTCTAGAAAGGTACAAAAAATATTTTGATTTTAAAAATTAATTAAAACTCAATTACTCAAAATCTAAAAAATAACATTAATTTTAAATATTGCAAAATAAGGGAATTATAATTAAATACAAAAAACTTAAAACTGACTATAATTAAGATTTAGGATAACATGTGATTAATAGGTAGTAATTCACAGGCGTCATAGAGAGGACCCATCTCACTGTGCATGTAACCACTCCCAAACCCTTTTCATATGAACTGGTTAGTGCATAAATTTCAGAGTTTGTTTTTGAGGGTTTCGTAACCTTCAAAAGCTAAACTTTGGTAGATGACCAATCTTACCTTGCCAAAATAGATTGTTATTGTCTCCAAGTCTTTTGGTTGTTTTGTAGCGACTATTTAGAGTTTAGTTGAATGAGCAACTCAATCCAATAATTAATTCTTATTCCAGTACAAGAAAAGTGAATAGAAATTTTATTTGTTCCAAGTTTGGCATGTTGGATTTGCGTTTGGCATATTATGACAATAGGGATTTTGAAATTGGAGGGAATTTGGGCATTTTGAGATGATTTAAGGATTGGAATGATGATTTAAACAGGATGAGAGAGGTTTTGATGAGATTGAAATGAAAAAAAGTTATATTTATGGAGATTTTGGAAAAAATAAGTTTGGTTGTCATGTGGTTTAGGGAAAATAAGTGATGAAACTTGATGAAAAAAATGGTGCATGTGCAAGGGGCTCAAAACCTCAACCATATATCGATACATATTTTATATATTGAATACCTAGATTATTGTATCGATACAGTATGCAAAAAAAAAAAAATGGCCTAACCATTGCTCTATTTATGGCATAACAAGAACTATTTATGGCTTCCACTTAAACGTATCTTAGTAAATTATTTTTACAAAGAATGGTCATAGCCATATTTTCCAAGGTTCTAGTTTTCCTCTCAACCATTCTGTTGAAGGGCTCTTAGAGCCAACAAAATTATGACTAATTCCATTTTCATTGCAAAATTTGATAAAACTAAGATTTTCAAATTCTTTTCCATGATCATTTCTTACACTAAAAATAAAATATCTTTTTTTATTATTTTGAATAATTTTACAAGAAGTGATTAATCTTTCTAAAGCTTCATCTTTAGATTTTAAAAAGAAAACCCATGTAAATTTAGAGCAGTCATCAACAATAACAAATCAATATTGTTTTCCACTTAAGCTTAATGTCCTAATAGGACCAAAAAGATCAAATAAATCAATTGTAATATGCCAGTAGTTGAAACAATGTTTATAGGTTTGAATAAAGCTCTTTTATGCTTCTCTTAAACACATGCATGGCATATATCATTTTAAAATTTCAATTTTGGCAACCTAACACTAAAGTCTTTCCTACATAATTTAGAAATCACATTCATACTTGCATGATCTAGTATTTTATGCCTTATCCAAGAGATATCATCAATTTCCACTATAAGATAAACATTTTAAGAGGATAAATTATCTAAGTGAATAATCCAAATATTTCTTGTCATATCTTATGAAAACAATTTTGCTAGACTTCACATCAACAAATTGACAACCTATAGACTAAAAAATGACTCTCATGCTTGTATCACACAATTGACTAACTCTAAAGAGGTTATACTTAAGATATTTGAAAAAAATAACATTTTCAATAATTAAATGAGGAATTGTTACCAATGGTGATGAGCCTTATCGGAATAAAACTCAATGGAAACAGGTCTATAATGGGTTAAAATGAAAATAGAAGGAAAAAAATAATAAAAATATGAAATCTGAAAGTTAGAAGGATGGAAGGAATAAACTTTGATTGATTGATAAGAATCCTCACCACAGTCAATACAAGGGTTGGATGCCATTTTTAGAGATAAGAAACTTGAAAGATAAGTCTCACAAACTCGCCACCAAGAAGACTTGGATAAGAGAAAAAGAACTAAAAATAATCAGTAGCTTTATTGATCAACTTTGAATGACTCAAAAACAAGCATAAGGTCCTCTATTTATAGTAGAGGATTTGGCCAAAGGCTTTTATAAGAAAAGGAAACTAAATCCTAAATAATTAATTAAGATATTGCTTGTGCACAAAGAAAATAAAATAGTCAATGGAATCAATCTTGCAAGCTAAGGAATTAAAACCTTTCAAAAAAAAAAAAACTAAAAGCATTAGGGATTAACTAATAATCTGCACACCAAAACTTTTCTAATTTGGATGCTACTAGCTTTCTTGCTCAAGAAGACTTCTAGAATCTTTAAGGATATTTCTCATCGAGCATATAATACACCAAGTTGACTCTTTTAATTGTTGATCATGTGATTAGGCTTGTATACTCGAACTCTTTCTCCTTTAGGCATGCTAACTTCGGCCAACCATGATGTGGCACATCATCTCCCTCTTGTTGAAAAGGATTTGCCCTCAAATTGATACCATCTCTATCATTCATGGTGTCCTCCAAATAAGGTGTAAGATCTCTAACATTGAATGTGGTGCTGATATTGTATGCTTTGGGTAAGTCAAGCAGCCTTTTGCAAATCACATGGCATCATTAACATCTCAAACTCTTTCACATAATCCTTAACACAATAGGCTCCTTGTTGCAAAGTTTGCAACTTGAGGAATAACTCTTACTTATAGCATTCCGGTACAAACTTCTTTTCTATAAGCCTCCATGTCAAGATTGGCTTTTCTCCTTCATGCCTTATTTGCTTTTCCATATTCTTTCACCGTAGATTAGCATAATTAGTAAACTTTAGGGATGTAATTTTACCTTTTTAGCCTCAATGTGTTCTTGACATTCAAAAACTTCCTCAACATGTTGTACCTACTCTAGGTACTCTTTAGGAGAGCTTGCTCCACAAAAGGTGAAATCTTTATCTTAATATTATCAGAGGTTTTTAGCTGTCAGCATTGCCTCTGCTTCCTTAGGTTCATCTTCTATGCCCAGATTGTCATACTCATCACCTTTATTATGATCAACCCTTCATCGTTGTGGCTGATTGAGTTATAGTTGATTCACAACCAATCTTTCCACCATATGCACAAGTTGATCCATGCATGTATGAAGTTCTTCATTATTGCATTCAAGGGCTATAAGACAAGCTTGTTCAAAACTCATTTTTTGCTGCAATCTCGGTGTATGGGTCTTTCTATCTTCTGACATGATGTTTATCACTCTAAACCTCAAAAACCTTAGCTTTGATGCCAATAATGATAAGCCTTATCAGAATAAAACTTAACAAAAACAAGTCTTTAATAGTTTAAGATGAAAATAGAAAGAAAGAAAAAAAATCTGAAAGTTGGAAGGATAGAAGGAATAAACCTTGACTAATTGATAAAAATCCTCACCATAATCAATACAAGGGTTGGACACCACTTTTAGGGATGAGAAACCTAAAAGCTAAGTCTTACAAACTCACCACCAAGAAGACTTGGATAAAAGAAAAAGAACTAAAAATAATCAACAACTTTATTGATCAACTTTGAGGGACTCAAAAACAAGGATAAGGTTTCCTATTGATAGTAAATGATTTAGCCAAAGGCTTTTACAAGCAAAGGAAACTAAATCCTAAATAATTAATTAAGATATTGCTTGCTCACAAAGAAAATAAAATAGTCAATGAAATTAATCCTTGCAAGCTAAGGAATTAAAACCTTTCTAAAAATGAAAACTAAAAGCCTTAGGGATTAAGTAATAATCTACACACCAAAACTTTCTTAATTTAGATGCTGTTGATTTCTCGCTCAAAAAGACTTCTAGAATCTTCAAGAATTTTCCTTGTCGAGCACATAATACATCACGTCAACTCTTTTACCTTTGATCGTGTGATTGGGCCTGTATACTCCAACTCCTCTTTCTTTGGGCGTTCTAACTTGGGCCAACCATGATGTGGCACATCAAATGGTTCCAAGGCCTTCAATGTATCCTTTGAATGTCATCGAAAGTAATATCTCTAACATCTTTAGGCCTTAGTTCCAAGAATTGATTTTTGTCTTCAGTCATGTGTCTCGAGCATTTACTACCAAAGTACCAAAAATTCTTCCTTGTTTCCTTGTTGAATTTGCCTTGAAAGCAATGCTTATCCTTTTATAAACACAAAGTCATATTTTGGCTTTGCGTAAAGGTGGCAAAATGAATCTGAACCTAAAAGCTCGCCTAAAAAAACCTGAACTGAACCTAATTTAACCAAAAAATTAAAAACCTAAACCTGAATTAGCTCAAAATAGCGCATACCAGAAAAGGCATGAACCAAGACTAACCTAAACCCAAACCCGAATTTAATACTAAAAATAAAAATATTCAATTTGTAATTAAATAATTTTTTTAAAAGTAAAAGCTTTTATTATAAATTTTACAAATTTTTTATAATAAAATTATTTAAATAATTGATTTTATGTAACTAATTAATTTTATATAATTTTGGTCTTAACAAATATTGATTTTAATATATAAATACAATTTAAAACATCTTTTTATAAGTTTGCTTGAAAAATTAGTATTTTCTGTCACTATTTAGTAGTGTCACACATGAATTTCAGTTGTTTTACAAAACTTTGAACGTATAATTGTATATTTTAGAAATAAATAAAATTAATAAAATATTTATTAACGAAATTAGCATTAACATATAAAGTTTATTCTAAGTGCAAATTATATCAAAATAATACAAAATTTATTCTTTTTAGTGTTAGATAGAATTAAAAGTATGAAAACAAAAAAATTTAATACAAGTTTTGACTCTTTTTTATCAATCACAAATATTTATTTATTTCTATCATTAGTGATATTAGTTTTTTAAAAATAAAGAAAGTTAATGTAAACCTTAATTCATTTTTATTATTATAAAATAAACTTATTTAACAAAAGTAAGCTAAAATGCTTACTTATAAATCTGATAAATCTTATTATTAGTAAAAAAAATTTTACAATACTAATTTAAAATTTGAGTAAATAAATTTATTTATTAAAGTTAATAAAAAACTAAACCTTTGAAAATAAAGTAATTTAATGTAAACTTATAATAATTTTTAATTATTATAAAATAAATTTATTTAACAATTTTTTAATGAAACAATAGTTTTTTACTTACAAAATGAATAAATCTTATTAATAAGAAAACATTTAGCTTTAATGAGAATTTAGTTTTAAATTAATATTAGATCATTATATTAAAAGACTTATACAATAATCAATTAGCAATACTTTTTTTTATTGGCCAACCCTTAAATCATAGTCTTATACTTTGTTTTATTCTTTAAATATAGTTATTGGTCTATTTTGATTTAATTATTATTGTTTACAATTTAATTTATATGCATGGTAATATAAATTAGAATTTATTTACATCTTAAAATTCAAATTTATCAAATCAATTATTTTAAATATTAGTATTATTAATTTATAATATATCATATTTTTAATAAATTATTTAAAAAATTCATTTTATATAACAAATTAGTTTTTTATCTTTTTTATGCTAACAATATTGATTTAAATATATAAATGTAGTTAAAGATATCCTATTATAACAAAAGATTTTTTTAAAATAACAATAAATTAATAATTTATTTCTAGATGTGAATATTTAAATTACATAAAAATTATTACATCTTACAATAAAATAAAATGATGTAAAAGATACTTAAATTCAAATTTGGAATAGCCTGAACCTAAAACAATTTGAATCCAAACAACTTGAACTTGAAATAACTCGACTCAAACCCACTCGAGCTCACCCAATTACCACCTCTAGTTTTGGGTACCAAATTTTCTTAGGTCCTTGAGCATTCGTGTTCACAATTCTTGTGCCTTGTGGGATCCATTTTATTTTATTGCTCACATTTTGAGATGTACTAACTCCCTTTGGAATCTATACACTCTTAGTGAGTTTAACTCTATAAGCAATAACCTTCAAGGGACAAGATTTATATGTATGACCCAATTTATGGTAATGAGTGCAAATGCATCATATGGTTTCTATGGTTTCAGAAAAAAATTCTTGAAATGATTTTCCTTTTTAATACCATTATAGCCTAAACGATCTTTGTCAAAGAAAGCTTTTTAAGTCTTTGGCACGTCTTCAAGCTTTTAAGGTCCTATATAGAATCTACATAAAGAGTTGTGCAAGTTTATATTCTTCCTAGTCAAATCATTAATCTCAATTTTCTAATAATCAATTTTCTTTTTAAGATCATTTTGTTTTGTTAAACGGATCATTTTCCTATATTTCAAATTCATTGTCTTAAATTCTAATGCTAAATCATCAAAGGCAACTTGTAATTCATCAAAGGTATATAAACTAGTATTAGAAGATATTTTGGGCTCATTAAAAGCCGTGAGACATTGGTGGCTACTTCATTATCATCAATGTCGAAAGTGTAAATATCACTCCACGTAGCTACCATAGCTTTCTTCTTTTGTTTCTTCCATATTGGACACTCAAACTTGATGTGACCCGACTTCTTGCTTTCATAGCATATGATAGGATCCTTTTCTTTCTTCCTTGATTCTCCCTTCACCATTTCCTGTCTTAGAAGTCTTCTGCCTTTGTTCATCTTTATGAACTTATTAAATAACTTTGCAAACATGGCCATTTCCTCATCTTCATCAACCTTTTTATCATTCTCTTCACTTTAAATGGTCAACTTGAAAGCAACACTAGCTTTCTTTGTTAGCTCTGGACCATGTTTGATCTTCATCTTGTAAGTTAGAGAGAGCTTATGAGTTCATCCAAGGAGAGAGAATTTTGGATCCTTTAACTTTTTAATTATGGTCGCCTTTACTTTTCAAGATTTTGGAAGACTATTTAGAAGCTTTGTTATCATTTCCTTGTTAGCATATGTCTTCCCAAGAGCCTTTAAGTTATTGATGACATTCGTAAACTTATGGAACATTTCTTTAATTCTTTCATCTGGTTTTATCTTGAATAATTCATAGTCAAAGTGAGCATACTAATTTTAGATTCCTTACCTTGATTTGTTCCCTCATGTGTGATTGCAAACCTATCCTACACTTGTTTAGCACTATCACAAAGTGAGATTTATTTTATTCACTTGGGCCTGTAGCATAAAATAGGGTGTGCGTGGCCTTGGCATTGAGCTGTACTATTTTGGTGTTTTGCTTATCCCACTCATCTTCTTCCTTTGGCACGACAACCTCTCTAATTCTTTTTTTGACTAAGTGGTCCATTTGTGATGACCTTCCAAACTTCATCGTCATTGGCTTAAACAAAAAGCCCATCTAGGTTTTCCAATATGAATAGCTATCTCCTTTAAAGAAAGGAGTTCTCCTAACAAAGTGACCTTCAAGTTCTGTAAGATTAGAGTTTGACTCAAAAACCATTAGATACACTTCATCTTAATCATCTTGCTCATGTAAGACTCTTGAAGCTTTGAGCATCATGTTTGCCCCTTCCATCATTTAAGCTATGAAATGGATCTTTTCTCAAGGTAGTTAAACTTACAAAAAAAACACTAAATCTCTAAATTGTTAACTCAAAATAAAGGATAAACTAAGAGAAGGTGAATTGGTTCTTTAAAAAATTTAAACATAATATGAACTTTAATTACAAATTGAGAAGAAATAAAGATAAAAAGGCATTGAGAGATAGAAAATCAAACACGTGATATATAGAGGTTTGATCCTTAAACTCGAAGCATTTTTCCTTTCTTCTTAGCACTTTTTTTGCCAAGGTGATTCCACAATCCACTAGTGAAATTTACCTTTGAGGTTAAGGTATAACCTTACAATCACTATGTTTAGGGCTTAGATAAAAACCTCTAATCTGTTTAAGAATTCTATCTAAATTCTTAAGTAATTCTCTCAATTTCACACAACTCCTTTGTGATATAAGAATAATGTTTGCAAGCTAATTTAATCCTCTAATATGTAAGTATTTGAAAAAGTGTAAGCACAATAAAGAAAAGATAAAATGAAAAAGATGAATGCAATGTGTACAAGAAGGAGTAAAAAATATGAACTTAAAGGATTATAAATTTGTTTTTGGATTTCTTGATCAATCTTTGGTATCTTTTATTGCTTGAAGTGTTGTGAACCTCTATTTATAGTTAGGTAAGAATTATGGATGTTTGGCATTAATTAAGTTGGTGAAGAGCTATTGTTTGCTTCATAAAGATATCATTTCGTTTAGTCTCGTACATATACAGGTTTCTTAAAAACCCTTAAAATATGACTATTGTGGAAGCTCGGCATCACTGCATTGAAAGGCTATTGATACAACTTTTAAAAAATATTGATACATTATCAATTCTATTGATACAATAGGGGGTCTTAAAGATTTTTAGCTATTGGCAAGGGATGCATTGATTCGTGCAAAGGCTATATCAATACATTGCTTTGAAAAGCCTTAAAAAATGTTTTTCTTGGCTTTAAAAAAGATTTTAAACATAAGTATGCATTTCAATACTATTTTTGAGAAAACTAAGGGTAAAAAATATTTTAGTATGTTCCAAAATATTTTTAAATTAATTTAAAGAAAATTACTAAATTGAAAACATTTTATCATAAGCTAATTAAGCTTACGTTATTGCTATATCAAAACAAAGATCAATTCAAGACTAATAAAGCTAACATGATTAATTCAATCAATTAAGGGATAATTTTAATTTATTTGACAAAAATTAGGAATTAATTAAATAGTGCTAATTAGAATTTGTAATTTTGGGCATAACAGTGGAAAATAACTAAAATATAATACTACACGAAAAATAACACTAATATGACTAGAATGCACGAAGGGATTAAAATCTATATGTAATGTGTTAAAATTAATATATATTTTATATAGCATATATGACAACAACAAATAAAAAAACATAAATATAACACATGATACTTATTTAAAAAAGCTTGTAACTGTTTGCACGTAGTAATAAAGAATTGCTTATAGTTATACTTTATGTTATCATACTTAGCAAACGTGTATGATTGCAAATTGGAAATCAACTAATTGGAAAATTAATTGCAAATTTATAGGATTACTTTTGTTATATATATATATATATATATACAGAGAGAGAGAGAGAGAGAAAGAGGAAAGAGAAAGGATTCACTTACATCAATGAATAGTAATTGAGAAAATGAAGTAATGATGTTAGGCCCATTTTTTAATGCACCCTTTTAATATTAACCACCGACCACCACTTACCCACCAACCATAAATGCCGGTACAAGATAGTTTTCTTGTCGTGTATA
>JBBYHK010513774.1:0-12951 GCA_038382065.1 Adansonia grandidieri | reverse complement strand
AACTTTGACACCATAAGTCAGTGGCACAATTTTCAAAGCCCACATATCGGTGGCACCCTTTTAAAGCCCACAAGTCAATGGCACCTCTTTAAAGCCCATAAGTCAGTGGCACCCCTTAAAGCCCACAAGTCAGTGGCACCCTTTTAAAGCCCACAAGTCAGTGGCACCTCTTCAAAGCCCACAAGTTAGTGGCACCCTTTAAAGCACATAAGTTAGTGGCACCTTTTTAAAGCCCACAAGTCAGTGGCACCCTTCTTAAGCCCACACGAGCTGGTGGCACCCAAGTCTAAGTCATAGCCTGCATGAGCTAATGGCACCCAAGTCTTAAGTTAAAGCTCACATGAACTGGCGGCACCCGAGTCAAAGCCCACATGAGCTAGTGGCACCCAAGTCTGAGTCAAAGCTCGCATGAGGTGGCGATACCCAAGTCAAAGTGCACAAGTCAGTGGCACTTTTTTTAAAGCCCACACAAGCTGGTGGCACCCAAGTTTGAGTCAAAGTCTGCACAAGCTAGTGGCGCCTAAGTCAAAGCCCATATGACCTTGTGGCACCAAGTTTAAGTCAAAGCCTGCATAAGCTAGCGGCACCTAAGTCAAAGCCCACATAAGCTGGTGGTACCTGAGTTAAAGCCTACACAAGCTGGTGGCACCAAGTTTAAGTCAAAGCCCGCACAAGCTGGCGGTACCTGAGTCAAAGCCTACATGAGCTGGTGGCACCAAGTTTAAGTTAAAGCCCGTATAAGCTGGGAGCACCTCGAGTCAAAGCCCACAAGTCAGTGGCACCTTTTTCAAAGGCTATACAAGTTGATGGCACCCAAGTTTAAGTTAAGGCCTGTATAAACTGGCGGCACCTAAGTCAAAGCCCACAAATTAATGGCACCCTTTTCAAAGCCCACACGACTGGTGGCACCCAAGTTCGAGTCAAGGCCTGCATAAACTGGCAGCGCTCGAGTCAAAGCCCACACGAGCTGGTGGCACCAAGTTTAAGTCAAAGCCTACACAAGTTGGCAGCACTCGAGTTAAAGCCCACAAGTTAATGGCATCTTATTTAAAGCCTATACGAGCTAGTGGCACCTAAGTTCAAGTCAAAGCTCGTACAAGCTGGCAGTACTCGAGTCAAAGCCCATAAATTAGTGGCACCCTTTTCAATGCCCACATGAGCTAGTGGCACCTAAGTTTGAGTCAAAGCTCGCACAAGTTGGCAGCACTTGAGTCAAAGCCCATATAAGTTGGTGGCACCAAGTTTAAGTCAAAGCCTACATAAGCTGGTGGCACCCCAGTCAAAGCTTACAAATCAGTAGCACCCTTTTCAAAGCCAACACGAGCTGGTTGCACCCAAGTTCAAGTCAAGGCTTGCACAAGTTGGCGGCACCCAAGTTAAAGCCCATATAAGCAGTGGCACCAAGTTTAAGTCAAAGCTCGCACAAATTAGTGGCACTCGAGTCAAATCCCATAAGTCAGTGGCACCTTTTTCAATGCCCACATGATATGGTGGCACCCAAGTCAAAGTTAAAACTCACACGAGCTGGTGGCATCTGAGTCAAAGCCCACACGAGCTGCTAGCACCTAAGTCTAAGTCAAAGCCTGCACAAGCTGGTGACACCCATGTCAAAGCCCGCACAAGCTCACGACACCCGAGTCAAAGCCCACCTAAGATGGTGGCACCTAGGTCTAATCAAAGTTTGCACAAGTTGGCAGCACCTACAAAAAAATCCACGATACTTTGCACCTGCCTAAGGAGGTCAAACCTTAGAAAACCTAACACGCTGGTGTTTTAGGGAGCGTCAATCCACCCTAGACAAAATAGTATCAATTTGTCTTCGCCCTATTCCTAATTCTTAGCAACTGTCAAAGAGGAGCAACTGTAGACACCTTATTTTATTCAGGCTAATTTGTAGCAATCTGAAGGATGGACGTAAGAAGGGCCGATGATCGTTAGGCACCAACACTGTCCAGTGAAAAAGTATTTTGAGGAGGTCAAAAAGGCCTAGGGATCATATCAAAGGTAAATGCAAAGATGTGGCATCAAATAACATAGTACAAGGTGTCTAAGGGCAGAATATATGAGAAAATTCATAATTTTACTTAAATGTATCGATACAATGCTCCAACGATCCAAAAATTTGAAATGTACCAATTTGTATCAATACAACATGTAGATGTATCGATACATGGGCCTCTATATCGATACAGGACCTCATGTATCGATACATAGGCCTTTATATCGATATAAGACCTCATGCATTGATACTAAGCCATACTAAGACCAAAACATGCATTCTATAAAGAAATGTATCGATACATATCAACATGTATCGATACAGTGGTTCATAGTATCGATATAATGATCATTGTATCGATACCATCAAGGTTTTTGTACCAAATGTATCAATACATTATATAATATATCGATACATGAAGGCCATTTTCACGATCTAGGCATTTTTAATCATCCACCATTGATCCAAAACTTGATTTTAACTAATTTCTTCATATCAAGAAAGATTAAAACACATATCAGATTACAAATTTAGGCTTTTGAACTAACCAAAACATTTTTTTGAAGCCTAAATTAGATCAAAGAAAAGTCAATATCACATGATCACCCTACTCTCTAGTTGGTTGACTAAGATCTCCATTAGCCACCTTATTTGCTAGAAAATCATTTTAGCATTTAAACCAGGCACCCTATGCCCATCACATTGGCATCAAGTTCCTCCCTACAGCTACTTTATAGCCACCATGCTAACATTACTTTATCCCCCTTAAGAAATGGCCAAAAATACCTCTAATTTAGCTTAAATGCTAGTATAAATGGACCACTCCTTTCTTAGCTAAAAAAGGTTAGATTCCAGCTCATTTTCAACTTCCAAAACACATTCCTACACCAAGAAAACCAAATCCTGTAGCTCCCTACTCACCTCCCCAAAATAGCCTTAAAACACTCACTTTTAACCACTACACATTTTGAAAATCACCTTCATCCATACCAGAACCAAAACCTTATTATTTTCTTTTTTATTGCTTATTAACAATAAAGAAAATATGAAAATTTGAGCCTTCTCTACTGCTTCAATTATTTGGCCAAAAAGTAAAGTTTTGTTAGTATAATTTCTCACTCTATCACTTGCATTTTTTGTTTTTTAGCATCTTCATCATTTTAGTGAGCTCTCCATGTTTCTATCACCCTCTTAGGATTATCATGCATTATTATGGCTTTTGGTTGTGGTAGTTTAAGATTTGGATGCCTTAATGCCCCTTTGATGTGCAAAATGCCTTATTTCATCCTCATTCGTTTGATACCTCTTGCTCATGCATTTTAGGCCATATCCATGCATCTTGTTATCCTTAATCCATGTATAAATCATTAGCCTAACACATTTCAAGCACATTTATACACTAGCTTGCATAAATCATTGTCATTTTCAACATCCATAACATTTTCTTGTCACAATGCATAACACTTTCTTTGTCTAGACCATTGGTAAAGCTAGCATCCCCATTCCTTAAAGTTATGTGTCATCCTTTTGTATGTTTGTTGTCTTCTCCTTGTCAAAATGCATGTTTGATGGCAGACAAAAACTAATTTTCAAAACCCCTCAAGCCAAGCATATTAACCTCAACCAATGAGGATCAGAATGGACTTCGCATTTTCCTTAAAGTTAGCAAAATATCTTAGGGAAAATTAAGTTTTTCCAAATCTGGAATCTCGGTTAATCGAGCTCAAATCTTATAATTTTGAAACAAAAATGGTCTTAGAATTATTCCCTAAATGTTTGTGCCTTGTTATTTTAAGTCAAAACCTTCAGTGTTATGATCAACGGGCTGTTTCATCATCCCAAACTGCTCCAGGGTTGCGCAAATGAGTTTGTGATGCTCATGCCACTCTTTCCCTTTAGTCATAGACGTTCGAACATCAATAACTCGAGTTTGGACCTGTAGACATAAAAAATGAGAGATATCCTCTACTTGCAGCATAACTATTACAAATTGAAAAATCACTTTAAAATCCCAATCGATTTTTGGTGAATTTTATGATATTTTTCTCTGAAAGTGTGTCAAAATACCTTTAAAACGAGGTCTTGTTCATCCCCAAATCAGTCCAGATAAGAGAGTTATGATTTTTCAAATCCAAACTGTCCAAAACCTTTGGAATCTAAACACGTGTTCTAGTTGGGTCGTTCAGACCTACTAAATGATTTTTCCAAAATTTTCAAACATTTTTCCTAAAAGATTCATGAAATTCCTTTTTCAGAAAGGTATTGCTTGCAATTTTTTGATACTAAATGAGTCTACAGTGATTTTTCAAATTTTGACACACCTTGTCCCTTATATGCTCTACCGGCAGCACAATCAATCCGAATTTGAAAATTTATTCGCTCAGAAAGTGACTTCTTAGGATATTGGGAATATTTTTAGTTTGACCCTTGTCAAGTTAGCTTTTTAATGGTATCTTGTCCACCCTCTAAATCCTTCAAACCAATTTAGAATAAATTTGGGAAACAGGATAGCACGATGCTATCCCCTGTTTTCAGTTATGGTCAAATTAAGTTGTTTTCCCGAGTTTCATCTTGAGACATTCAAATGTCTCCGTATCAACCCGGTTAGACTCGAGAACATGCTTTGACCTCCCATTGGCTTGTATCAAGGCATAAACACATTTTACATCTTTACCATCCTTATTCACAATAATTTCTTTTGCCAAAAGTTGTCAAAACGCTCACATATTTCCAAAATCACAAAGTTTTGTCGACATAAGTGTTCCAACTCGACTTCTCTAAAGAGTGTCAAATGTGTCACTTTTGGGGATACTCCAACCTCAACCTTTTAACCTTGGGCAATATTATCAATTTGAAATGTTATAGCTGTAAAAGACCCGATTTACTCAAATTAAAATGTTTGAAAACCATTGCTTTATTGAAGGAGAGCTTTTCTTTAATCTATAAAATAAGCAAATTTATCTTAAGTTTTGTTATATCAAAAAGGGGGAGATTGTTAACTTTGAATTTGGTTTTGATAAAACAAATAACTTAAGCTAAATTAATTTATACCCAACTTGGTATTTGTGTTAAAATTGAAAAACATTTTCAAAAGTACTAAGTTTTTATTTTATCAAAAATATATGTTCCAAAATGTATATTTATACTTAGAATATTTTTAAGATATGTTTGACTTAATATCAAGTCAAGAAAAATCATTTCACAAAGGTTTTTGAAGGTATTTTATCGATACAAAGAACAAATGTATCAATACTTGCTTAAAACCCTCATTTGTATCGATATTCTTAAGCATGTATCGATACATTGCAGTGAGTATCAATACTCACCCTATGCATATCAATACAAGGCTCAGTAGCAACCCAGGTTTGGCTAAACCCTTAAATGTATCGATAAAGTGTGATAGTATCGATACAGCTTGCTTGGTATCGATGCTCACCCTATGTTTATTAACACAAGGATTGGCAGTAACCAAGGTTTGGCTGAAACCTTTAAATGTATCGATACGAGTGTGTCTGTATCGATACAGCTTGCTTGGTATCGATACTTAGTTCCTTGTATTGATACAATAAGATGTAATGGTCACTTTTTTTATTCCTGTATCGATAGTATTGGTATTGTATCGATATTATAGCACAGGTTTGAATGGAAACAAGCATTTATGAAGGCTACAACTGCTCTCCAACCACCACATTAAATGCCCAATGTCTATGAATCAATTTCAAGCTATAAATAGAGGTTTCTAACAGCTGAAGAGTAAGAGATACACAAATCATTCAAGTATTGAACAACCAAAGCTCAAAAGTCTTTAAATTCTTCATTTTTACTTGTATCAAATTTACACTCTTCCAAGTCTATTTGTATCTCATTCACCTTGTACTTAAAGTCCAACAAACATCTACCTACTAAAGGTTCAATTTGTTCGTAAATACTTTATTCATATCACAAAAAGGGACTGTGTAAAAGTGAGTGAAAATCTTTAAGAATTTGGGCTAGAATTCTCAAAAAGATTGAAAGGTTCTATCTAAGCCTTAAAAGATAGTAGTGTAAGGTTATACCTTAGTTTTAAAGGTAACAATTTGATTAGTGAATTGTGGGAGTCACCTTGGTAAGAAAGTACCAAGGAGAGAGTACGTAGGTGCCAAGTTTAAGGACTGAAGCTCTATACATTGATTGTTTGTTTTTCTTACCTTTATCTTATTTTATTTTCAATTTACTTAAAATTTATCCAGTTTTTGTAAGAACCAATTCACCCTCTCTTGGTTCAATCTATTCCTTGAGCTAACAAATATCATGTATCCCAAATAGAAAAAAGTGTTACAAGAAATAATGAAAGTAATGGAGATTACTACAAGAAACCAAGTTTGTCACAATTGAGGGATGAACTTTGATTTTGAGGAAAATGGATGAAATAAAAACTTTTCATGCGAAATCAAAGTGTCAATAGCATGTATCCTAATTAGAAGAAGGTGTTCTTGTAGCCCAATCATGTAAAAATTAGAGATTATTTCAAGAATCCACGTTCGTCACATTTTTAGGATGAACTTTGATTCTAAGGAAAATGCTGGAAAAAAAGTTTTTCTTGCAAAACCAAAGAACAAATATCATGTATCCTAATTAGAAGAAAATGTTTTTGTCATCGAATTATGGAAAGAGTAAAGATCATTATGAGATCCAATGTTCATCATATATAAGGGATGAACCTTAATTTTATGAAAAATAGTGGACAGAAAAGCTTTTCCTACAAATGCAAACATCAATATCATGTATCCCAAATAGAGGAAGGTGTTGCAGCCAAATAATGAAGGGAATCGAGATTATTACAAGAAACCATGTTCATCACATTTAAGGGGTGAATTTTAATTGTAAGGAAAATAGTTAAAAGAAATGCATTTATTGCAAAACCAAAACATCAACATCATTATCCCAATTAGAAGAAGGTGCCTTTGTGGCCTAATCATGAAAATAATGGAGATTATTGCAAGAATCCATATTTGTCTTATTCGAAGGGTGAAATTTGATTAGAGGGAAAATGGTTAAAAGAAAAGCTTAGCTTTTCTTATAGAATCAAAGCTTTAACATCATGTATCCTAATTAGAAGAAGATGTTTTATAGCGTAATCATGAAAAGAATGGAGCTTATTACAATGTTTTTATAGCCCAATCATAAAAAAATAGAGCTTGTTAGAAGAATCCATGTTCATCATGATCCAAGGATGAACCTTACTTTTAAGGAAAATGGTGGGAAAAAAAACCTTTTCTTGCAAAATCAAGGCATCAATATCATGTATCCCAATAGAAGAATGAGTTTTTGTATCCCACTCATGCAAAGAATAGTGATTATTTCAAGAATCCATTTTTGTCATATTTGAGGGATGAGCTTTGATTCTAAGGAAAACGGTTGTAAGAAATGCTTTTCTAGTAAAGCCAAAGCATCAATATTATGTTTCCTATTTAAAAGAAGGTGGTTTTGTCACCCAATCATGCAAAGAATGGAGATTATACAACAATCCATGTTCATCACATTTGAAAGATGGACTTTCCTTCTAAAGAAAATGGTGGAAGGAAAAGCATTTATTGCAAAACAAAAGCATCAATATCATGTATCCTAATTATAAAAAGGTGTTTTCATAACCCCTTGCAGAAAATAATAGAGATCACTTAGAGAAACCATGTTTGTCATATTTGAGGGTCAACCTTTGATTGTGAGAAGGACGAGGAAACGAAAGCTTTTTTTGTGAATCCAAAGCATTAATATTGCGTGCCCTAATTATAAGAAGGTGTTCTTACTGCTTAATCATGAAGAAATCATGAAAATAAGGTAGATTATTATGAGAATCCATGTTCCTCACATTTGATGGATGGACTTTTAATTTAAGGAAAATAGCAGACAAAAAAGCTTTTGTTGAGAAATCAAAGCATGAATAGTGTATCCCAATTAGAAGATGGTGTTTTGTATCCCAATCAAGAAAAGAATCAATATTATTATAAGAATCCTTGTTTGTTACATTTAAGGGATGAACTTTGATTCTAAGGAAAATGATAGAAAGAAAACCTTTTGGATATTATGTATCGCAATTAGAAAAAGGCATTTTTTGTGGCCCAATCTTGAAATGAGTGATGACTAGTATGAGATCAATGTTTGTCACATTTGAGGGATGAACTTTGATTCTACAAAAAATAGTGGAAGGAAAAGCTTTTCATAAAAAATAATGCCTTAATTGATGTATCCTAATTAGAAGAAAGTGTCGCAGCCAAATCATTAAAGGAATGGAGATTATTATGAGAATCCATGTACATCACATTTGAGGGATGACTTTGATTCTAAGGAAAATAGTTGAAAGAAAAGCATTTACTGCAAAACCAAAGAATTAACATCGTGTATCCCAATTAGAAAAAGGTATTTTTGCATCTCAATCATGAAAGAATAGAGATTATTATGAGAATCCTTGTTCGTCACATTTGATGGACGAATATTGATTCTAAGGAAATTGTTGGAAAGAAAAGCTTTTCTTGCAAAATTGAAGAACCAATATCGTGTATCCCAATTAAAAGAAAATGTTTTTGTCACCCAATCATGAAAAGAGAAAAGATCATTATAAAAGTCAATGTTCATGACATTTAAAGGATGAATCTTGATTTTATGAAAAACAATGGAAAAAAAAGCTTTTCTTGCAAATGCAAACATCGATATCATGCATCGCAAATAGAAAAAGGTGTTGCAGCCAATAATTAAATGAGTGGACTTTACTACAAGAAACCAAGTTCATCATATTTGAGGGATGAATTTTGATTATAAGCAAAATAGTTGAAAGAAATGCATTTATTACAAAACCAAAGCATCAACATCTTGTATCCCCATTAGAAGAAGGTGTTTTTATAGCCTAATCGTGAAAAGAATAGAAATTCTTGCAAGAATCCATGTTTATCACATTTGAGGGGCGAGGTTGAAAGAAAAGCTTTTCTTGCAAAATCAAAGCTTTAACATCATGTATTCAGATTAGAAGAAGGTATTTTTATAGTGCAATCATGAAAAGAATGGAGCTTATTACAACGTTTCTATCCCAATCATGAAAATAATGGAGCTTATTACAAGAATCCATGTTCATCATGATTTAAGGAGGAACTTTGGTTCTGAGGAAAATGGTGAAAAAAAACTTTTGTTCTAAAACTAAGGCATCAATATCATGTATCCCAATAGAAGAATGTGTTTTTGTATCCGAGTCATGTAGAGAATGAAGATTATTTCAAGAATCCATTTTTGTCATATTTGAGGGATGAACTTTGATTCTAAGAAAATGGTTGAAAGAAAAGCTGTTCTAGTAAAGCCAAAGCATCAATATTATGTATCCTATTTAGAAGAAGGTGGCTTGGTCACCCAATCTTGTAAAAAATTATGATCATTACAACAAATCCAAGCTCAACACATTTGAGGGATAAATGTTGCTTCCGAGGAAATTGGTGGAAGGAAAAGCATTTATTGCAAAACAAAGCATCAATATCATGTATCCTAATTGTAAGAAGGTGTGTTTGTAAACAATGCAAAAAAGAATGGAGATCATTTAGAGAACCACGTTCATCGCATTTGAAGGATGACCTTTGATTTTGAGGACGATAGAGGAAACAATGCTTTTTGTGAAGCCAGAGCATCAATATTGCATGCCCCAATTATTAGAAGGTTTTCATGTTGCTCAATCACAAAGCAATCACGAAAATAATGTAGATTATTATGAGAATCCATGTTCATCACAGCTAAGGGATGGACTTTTATTCTAAGAAAAGTAGCAAACCTAAAAGCTATTATTGTGAAATCAAAGCATCAATAGTGTATCCTAATTAAAAGAAAGTGTTTTTGTAACCCAATGAAGAAAAGAATCGAGATTATTATGAGAATCCTTATTTGTCACATTTGAGAGATGAATTTTGATTCTAAGAAAAATTATGGAAAGAAAAGCTTTTGAATATTATGTATCCCAATTAGAAAAAGGCATTTTTGTAGCCCAATCATGAAATGAGTGACAATTGGTACATGATCAATGTTTATCACATTTGACAGATAAACTTTAATTCTACAAAAATGGTGGAAAGAAAAGCTTTTCCTATAAAAGCAAGGAATCAATTGATTTATCCTAAATAAAAAAAAGTGTCGCAGCCAAATCTTGAAAGGAATAGAGATTATTATAAGAATCCATGTTCATCACATTTGAAGGATGAGCTTTGATTCTACGAAAAATAGTTGAAAGAAAAGCATTTATTGCAAAACCAAAGAATCAACATCATGTATCCTAATTAGAAAAAGGTGTTTTTGCATCTCAATCATGAAAGGAATAGGGATTATTATGAGAATCTTTGTTCGTCACATTTAAGAGACGAATATTAATTCTAAGGAAAATGTTGGAAATAAAAGCTTTTCTTACAAAATCAAAGAACCAATATCGTGTATCCCAATTAAAAGAAGATGATTTTGTCACCCAATCATGAAAAGAGTAAAGATCATTATAAGAGTCAATGTTCGTCACATTTAAGGGATGAACCTTGATTTTATGAAAATAGTGGAAAAAAATCTTTACCTGCAAATGCAAACATCAATATCATGTACCCCAAATAGAAGATGGTGTTGTAGTGAACAATGAAAGGAATGGACATTACTACAAGAAACCAAGTTCGTCACTTTTGAGGGATGCATTTTGATTGTATGGAAAATAGTTGAAAGAAATGCATTTATTGCAAAACCTAAGCATCAACATTATGTATCCCAATTAGAAGAAGGTGTTTTTGCATCCTAATCTTGAAAAGAATAGAGATTATTGAAAGAATCCATATTCATCACATTTGAGGGTGAAATTTGATTCAAGGGAAAGTTGTCAAAAGAAAAGCTTTTCTTGTAAAACCAAAGCATCAACATCATGTATCCCAATTAGAAGATGGTGTTTTTATAGCCTAATCATGAATAGAGTGAAGCTTATTACGATGTTTTTATAGCCCAATCATGAAAAGAATGGTTTATTACAAGAATCCATGTTTGACATGATTCAAGGATGAACTTTTGGTTTTAAGGAAAATGGTGAAAAAAAGCTTTTCTTGCAAAACCAAGGCATAAATATCATGTATCCTAATTAGAAGAATGTGTTTTTGTAACCCAATCATGTAAAGAATATAGATTATTTCAAGTATCCATTTTCATCACATTTGAAGGATGAACTTTGATTCTAAGGAAAATGGTTGAAAGCTTTTCTAGTGAAGCCAAACCTTCAATACTATGTATCCCTATCAGAAGAAGGTGATATGGTTGCCCAATCATAAAAAAATGGAGATTAATACAACAATCCATGTCCGTCACATTTGAGGGATGAACTTTGCTTTTAAAGAAAATGATGGAAGAAAAAGCATTTATTGCAAAACAAAATCATCAATATCATGTATCCTAATTACAAAAAGGTGTTTTTGTAACCCAATCCAGAAAAGAATGGAGATTATTTGGAGGAACCATGTTCGTCGCATTTAAGGGTCAATTTTTTATTTTAAAAAGAATAGAGGAGACAAAAGCTTTTTGTGAAGGCAGAGAATCAATATCGCGTGTCCTAATTATAAGAAGGTATTCTTGTTGCCCATTCACAAAAATAAGAGAAATATTATGAGAATCCATGCTCATCACATTTGAAGGATGGACTTTTATTCTAAGGAAACCAGTAGACAAAAAAGCTTTTGTTGTGAAATCAAAGTATCAATAGTGTATCCCAATTAGATAAAGGTGTTTTTGTATCCCAATTGGGCAAAAAAATTTAGATTATTGTGAGAATCGTTGTTTGTCTCATTTGAGAGATCAATTTTGATTCTAAAGAAAATGATGGAAATGAAAACTTTTGAATATTGTGTATCCTAATTAGAAAAATGATATTTTTGTAGCCCAATCATGAAAAAAGTGATAACTAGTTGAGATCAATGTTTGTCACATTTGGGGGATGAACTTTGATTCTTCAACAAATGGTGGAAAGAAAAGCTTTTCCTATCAAAGCAAAGCATTAATTAATGTATCCTAATTAGAAGAAAGTTTTGTAGCCAAATCATGAAAGGAATAGAGATTATTATGAGAGTCCAAGTTTATCATATTTGAGGGACAAACTTTGATTTTAAGGAAAATAGTTTAAAGAAAAACATTTATTGCAAAACTAAAGCATCAACATCGTGTATCCTAATTAGAAGAAGGTGTTTTTACGACCTAATCATGAAAAGAATGGAGATTATTACAAGAATCCATTTCATCACATTTGAGGTATGATTTTTTATTCGACGCAAAATAGTAGAAAAAAGGCTTTTTCTATAAAACAAAGCATCAATATCATATATCCCAATTAAAAGAAGGTGTTTTTGCAGTCCAGTTATGAAAGGAATAGAGATTATTACAAGAATCCATGTTTGTCACAATTGAAGGATGAAATTTGATTCTAGGAAAAATGGTGGAAAGAAAAGCTTTTCATGCAAAACCAAAGCGTTAATCATCTATCCCAATTAGAAGGTGCTTTTATTACCAATCATAAGAGGATTGGAGATTACAACAAGAATTCAAGTTTGTCACATTTTAGGATGAACTTTGGTTATAAGGAAAATGGTGGAAAAAAACCATTTATTGCTAAAACAAAGCATCATCGTCATATATCCCAATTAGAAGAAAGAGTTTTTATAGCCCAATCATGGAAAGACTGGAGATAATTACGAGAATCCATGTTCATCACATTTAAGGGATGAACATTGATTCCACGAAAAAACATGGAAATAAAAGAATTTACTATAAAACCAAAGATTCAATATCATGTAATTTAGTTAGAAGAAAGTGTTTTTTTTAGACTAATCATGAAAAGAATGGGGAATGTTTTGAGAATCCATGTCTGTCATTTTTTAGGGTTGAACATTGATTTTAGGAAAATGGTAGAACAAAATGAACATTGTGTATCCAAA